>BSSO01002190.1:0-20169 GCA_030267885.1 Mesembryanthemum crystallinum | reverse complement strand
TTATGTCATGATTAAATGAAAATTTCGTTTTTGATAAACTTATTTTGATATCCAATGGATATCCATTTACCCGTTTCATCCACCGAATATGGATATGGATGGATGAAGTGAAATTAAATGGATATGAATATGAATATGGATGAAGAAATATAAATAGATATGGATATGGATATGGCTCCACCTGATCCATACCCGACCCATTGCCATCCCTAGACATGATTCAAGCAAATCTTCATGAAAGTAAATCATTCAATTCATTATCCAATTCGGCCAATCTCAGCCGCTAGATTAACACCTTCTAGAAGTGATTTTAAATCCGTAGGACACCATTGAATATACTAAGTATGCTGTAATTTTTCTTTATCAACACCTTCTAGTAGTAATAGAAACTCCGATTAATGATGATTCAATTGAAAAAAACAATTTTTAAGACACGTAAAAGAGATTTGTCATAAGTTTGCATAAAAGTCAACTATTAATTTAGAATACTTTGGTAAAGTATAATTTAAGATACTCCTTAATTTCAACCATAAAATATTTCTAGCAATACTACTACTACTACTAATAATAATAATAATAATAATAATAATAATAATAACACAATTTGCCTTTAAAAATGTTTCGATAACAATTATGTTTTTAGTTTACTCTACTTTGTAAACATAGAAAAAAAATAAAAAAAATAAACAATTTAGATCAAGGATGAAGCTAGAAGCCAATGCTAAATGGAGCCAAAATAACATCACATCAATTTGGAGAGGGACATAACAATGAAATTTTATTAGTATGGGTAAAACAAATATACTACTACTTGGTAATTGCTTGCTTTCACACTATAAAAAGAATTCTTATGGGGCCATCGCCTACCCATATTGATTAATGGGTTTATCCCTGATTTAGATTGAAGGATCACATACATTTTTCATCTTATTGCACTAATTATAACAACTAATTTGATTTAATTGTATTAGTACAATGTGATTTATGTTTTAATTTATATATACTACTAGTTTATTCCTGTGATTTGGCACAGGATTGTGATAGGAGGAAAAGGAAAATTCAAACCCCTTTTGTTTAAGTTAATTCCTCATCCTCTTGAATAAGTGATTCATTTTATTTATTTTTTCGATAAAAAGAATCTTGATTTATTTTAATTCAACTGTGATGCTTGATTTTGACCATGTCAATTACATGTCAGGGAGTATGACATGTATATTTTTAAATGGGAAATTTTATATAGTGAACCTATGTTTTTTACTTTTCTATTTGGAGGACAGTGTTTTTTGAAATTCTATATGGTGCCTCTATAGTTTTAAATTCTCTACATGGTGACTGTTGTAGGTTTGAAAATACTATTTTCTTTCAATTGAACCTTTTATTCGCTTTCTACCATTTCTTACATGTCATTATAGTCACGTTGCTACTATTTGGAGGTTTCGAACCGTTCATTTTCAAACGTTTCTTTCTTTATTTATGATTAAAAAAAGTTATCTTTCCAACTTTATATAATATGCACTTTGATGACTTTTAAGTGGCACTAGTAACTTATTGGAGTTAGGAAAATATGTTGCGTAATGGGGGGTACGTTTGGCCAATGAAATCTAACAATATAGTTAGTGAGATGGCACCACAAAGATTTCGTGAAAATTGAAGGGTACCATGTAGATTTTGAAAAGACACTGTCTTCCAAATAGAAAAGTGAAAAACACATAGGTACCATATAGAATTTCCCAACAATTATTCTTGTATGAGGTGACCTCATACATGAGTCATGATATCTCTTGAAAAAGAAAAAGTGGTATCACCATTTGTCAGGTACCACTTTTTTTTTTTTCAAGGTAACAGGCCTCAAAGTTTTTGTGATTTTCAGAAACCATTTGGCAGTGAGGATCTTCTATCTCATTATATGTGTCATTCTCTATAAATCTCACTCCTCTTTATATTTGACACATAATCTTTACACATATTTTCAATTAATAAATTAGGATATGGATGATAATAAAGGCACAAAAGATTGGGATTTTATCGGACATAAATGTGGTATATATATATAAATGTCCAAATTATTAAGATTTTACCATACTTTTCTCAAAAAATATATATTAAAATAAAAAAACTTATAAGTCATAATAAAAAAAAAATTATAGCTTAACGGTTTTGAGATACATATATAGCATAGAAGATAAGAAAAATATATTTTTTAGATTTTTGTTTAGTAAATATTAAGCTTTGGAAAAATTCAAGTGAAAATATATATTGATTCCCCTATCCTCATACTTTGTGAACTGTCTCTTTGATTTGCTTGTAAGGATACCACATTGGCATCTATTAGAAGAATGGAATGAAATTTAAGATAGAAATTTTAACCTATTTCCAATATAAAGTAAAACATTGATTCTGGGTCATGGAGGAGTAATGCTACCTTATGTAATATGTACGGCTATCAAATAAGTCGAGTCATGTCATGTTTGTGTTGATTTCGTATCAACCTTAAACCCATAAAAATTACTCCATAAAAAGTTATATAATTCCATTTTTCACTAAATTGGTCATACTGTATATGTCAAGTTCGGGTTACATGTACTTGTATTCGTGTCATTTTCGTGTTTGTCTCAATAACTTCGGGTCAGTTTCGTATCGTCATACATTGATAGCCCTAACTTTATGGACATAAATTATCCATCATATGTGGGTCCCACTTATCAGTATAAAAAAGTTAACAGTTATGACTTATGAGGGTCTGTTCTTTACGTCAAGTTTTTGAACTGCTGGATTTGCAGTTTGGTAGAAGTTGTTGGGATTTGTTGGAATATGTTGGGATTGTTGATTTTTACGACTCTGTAGTGATATAATCTTTTTATTGTTTGCTGGGAGTTATTGAAACTTTTTACCTAATTTTTGAAGTATGTTGGAAGTTGTTGGGGTTTGTTCTGGATTTAAATAAAAACAGGACGAAAAGAACATGCCTCGAGCAAGGCCGGCTATTAGGGGGTGTGAGGTGGGGCGACCGCACAGGGCCCCCAACTATAGACTGATATTAAGGGCCCAAACTTGAATGTATGGTTATATATTTGACTCTGCTAAATATTATATAAATAACAAGGTAATAGGAGTGGTAATACTTGATTTATCTTATTTTGCTAATTGCTAGGTTTTAGGTTCGATTCTGGCCTAACGCATTGTTTAGTTCTTAATTTTTCTCATATTTCAGGGGCCTCATTTTTTTTATTATAGTACAGGGCCCCCAAAATGCTTGAGACGGCCCTGGCCTCGAATATAGAATTTATCTTAAAGATGACAAAATTGATTGGTTGAATAGAATGTTGATGCAAGACACAGTAACACTAACACGTGTTTGACAAATTAATGAATTGTTAAGTCTATAATTGTAATTTTTTAAGGTGGTATATGTTCATGTTCATATTTCAGGCGCCGTAAATCATTTGGCATCCTTATTAATCCCAAAACCAAAACCAAAACAAAACAAAACAAAACAAAACAAAAGAGTTGAATACTCCACGGTGGTTACTGATAATAAGCATGCATGCTCTTCACGGAACTGATGATAGATAGATAAATTAAACTGGAAATGAATATGATCATTGATCACCACACTGTCCACTAAAAAAAAACTGCGTAGATAGAGTGCACAGCCGCAACAATATCAGTCAACATTATCTCTTTTATCCCTTTTCCCCAAATAATCAAATAGGTATTTTTAATGACCATAAGTGGACAATTTGGTATATAAAAAATCTCCGGTGACATATACGTATTTAAAATGAAATACATATCATATTCCCCCAAAAGTACGCTGGAATATAGAATCGCGGTATTTGTTTCATTTAAAACGTATTATATGCCATATAATTGTACTTTATCTCATATTTTGTGGTGTATTTCCCAATACAAGAGTTATTTTTTTTCTATCATTTAGTTGTGTATTTCCCCATTTAAGAGCTATTTAGGAGCTCTTAAATGGGGAAATACCCCACAAATATGAGATAAAATACAATTTTATCGTATATAAATACGTTTTAAATGAAACAAATAAATACCAAGATTTTGTATTCCGGCATACTTTTGGGGGAATATGACACATATTTCATTTAAAAATACCATATTGGTTGCCGGTGTTCATATTAAATACCTATATGTCAACAGAGATTTTTTATATAACAAATTTTCCACTTGTGGTCATTAAAAATACCCATATGGTCATTTAGGGTATCCCTTTTATATTGGACACCTTAGCTTATATTTCGTTCATATAAGATGTGTAAATGTATGTGTGTTCGTTTTAATATATCATTTCTGCATTCAGTTCAATATTCAGTACTCCATCCGTCTTAAAATAATTGTCGCTTTAATTAACTTTTTTTGTCTCAAAATATCTGTCGCTTTACAATTCCAATACAACATTAATTGCTCATTTTCCGAATATATCCTTGTGGTTTATTACTAATTAATTTCATTTTCCAATGCACCTAATTATAATTAATACAAAGGTAATAGAGTCAAATTGCCTTTAACTACCTCTAGAATTAATACTCTCCTTAATATGTGCGCATGGACCTAAAGCGACAGTTATTTTGAGACGGAGGGAGTATAATTTTCGTGTGCTTGATCATCTTTATTCGCAAAATTGCTAAAGTGCATAATCATGGTCTTATTGGTCTTTGATTTCCTCAAACCACTTGTTCTCACTATAAGTGCAAATTTTTCTTAAAATTATGAAATGAAGATGTTGCATCATCATATATTCACAAAGAGGCTCATTACGAGTAAACCAGAGTCGATAAGTCGATAACTACTACAGCTGAAGCAAGACATTTATAATTATACATCATGCATTTGTGTAGTTTGAGGTGTCCTGTAGGTTGTAGCATGACATTTCGTTTTCAAAGAGGCTTGAGGGGTCAGGTATTAGTGCGATGATGTGATGCCTTCTGTCATCACTCATCAACAATCTATTAATTATAAGAGCATGAGCAACAATGCTACTTTAGTTATGGCATGAGAAGAGAGAGAGTATGGCAAGGGAACACACCCATTAAGGAGTGGTTTGGTTTATGAAGTGATTCATGAAAGACAGTCAAAAGTTAATACGCTTTAACTTTACACGGTTTTTAAGATACCACTTTAAACATGGATAATTGTACTTATATAAACTCGAAAACTTATAAACATTTTATATTTTGAAAATACTATTAAGATGAATCCAAAAATATTATTTTACTTTGTGAATCATTATACTTGTTCACATAGTATTGGTCAATATTTGATGAACATTTTGGCTAGTCAAAGCGCGCAAGGATTTTATAGTGGAATGGATGGAGTATTGTTCTTATTAAATAATATGTAAAATCGCCATCTATAATTAAATTGCTACATTTACCAATCGCTTAATTAGGAAATAAATGGTAAAACAAATCAAAGATGATTGGTTTAGTTAATAATTAAAATATTTGACAGTACCAACAAGTGTTTTGTGTGAGTCGTTCGACATTCTCATCCCTTATAATCAAGGATTGAGGATTTGATTCTTGTGAATGGAGAAACCGCAAGGGTGTTAAGGTTTTCCAATAATACGGTTGAAAAAAAAAAAAAAAAAGGTTCTTGACAGTGATAATCATCTTTCTTTATGACTCATTTTGCACCAAAATTAGAGAGAAACAAATTGCTCAAAGAATCCCCTTGTTGATAGTGTTATTTTAAGAACCATGGGAAAGAAAAATCCTTTCTAAAGTTGGTAAAATTCTACATCACCTGACAATTTAGACTCTTAAACAGGAGAAATTATTGTATGGTTCAGGATCATTGGTCCCTTATCTCACATAATGAGATATTTACCATATCTTTTGTGGATGATTTGAATATGCTTCCATAATTATGTGAGAGATGGAGCATTGGTACCGGACCATGTAATAATTGCTTCTTAAATAGGCATTTGTGAACTAAAAATCAAAATTGTCAACGTCAAACTCGAATTTACCAAAAGAGTTAGATTTAAAATTGACAAAGATCCAAAACAGTCCTAAAATCTAGAATTTCGAGCTATCATTATTCAATTTGAATCCAAAATTTGTCCAACACAAAATTGACCCGAAAACTAATTTATCAGTTTAAATCCTTTCTTTTTCCTTTTACAGTATATGTTTACTCCCTAAATAACATTGCCGTGCAATTTTTGTCATGAATAATACTAGTACTTTTTGTTGACAATGCACGTATATGATATACTTATCCTTTTCTTATAGTCAACGTACTCGGTTATAAGCCGTATGTCATGAATTTTTTTTCTTTCGGTTAAAGTTCTTGATTTAAGTTTTTAATAATCGAATTAGAATGTAAAAAACATGCATAAATTCATGATTTTTTTATTCTTTTTTATCCTAATAATGAACTCTTATCTAGATAAGATTCAACAAATTTCATGCATTGGCTATATCCCGTCAATGAATTGGTTTTCGCACAAATGGGGGTTGCATAGACAGTGGCTTCAGATATCTGCATGCCTACTCGCATTCCATTTCCCACATGTCACATTGACTAAGTAAAGGAACAGTCATCGTATATATGTAGTATATAACAAATAAAAATATCACTATCACTTTTCGGTTTAAGAATATCACTTAAGGTAAAACATATAAATTTTTGCAATGAGAAAAAAAAAAAAAAAAAAAAAAGGTAGGAGTCCAACTTTCTATAGCGTAAGTTGGATGAATCCTACTATACAAACTACTATCGTAGTGGAATTTCATAGAATTTGCTTAGGGTACAACCTGATCACTAAGAGCGATAGTTATGTTGGTACGTGAGTTTGCACTTTGTACTTGATTATCCCATTTAAAAAGTGGTATGAAAATCAATTGTTTCAGTTTAGGCGTTCACACTATTTGAAATAGACTTTTACCAATTTGTACCGATCGATAAGTAATCTTTTATAGATTTATGTGACACCCCATTTCAATCACGAGGTGATAGCTTGAACTCTATAGTCTATACCCCATTAACATTTCTCTAGATTGAGGATTTCCTACTTAACAAAAAGAAATGTCGATCATCACAATTGCTTGTCATTCTAGATTGAAAAAGAAGGGACATTGACAAGGCCAGCACGATACAACACACAACATGAAAATGAAAATGAAAATGAAAAAGTGCCGTTATATTAATGGATGTGATGATCTAGTAGAAGCAATGGGACCAATTGAACTAGATATAGACTCCACATCTTTTGCCGACATATAATATCTTATTATGCTTTCTATCATTATTATTATTCCTATTGGAGATCAACTTCATCGCCTTCTTTTTTTTTTTTTTTTTTTTAGATTGAGAGCACCAAATGCATCTAAATGCTTAGAACTTACAAGTTAAAACATGTTAAATTTACACGTGAAGTTCACATGGGGAATGAATGACATAATCCATGACCGAACGAGGTTCGACTAAATGGGCATTAAAGCAAAGCTAGTTGTTGCGCTAATTTGGGCAACATACATGAAGGTGTTGCGGTATGTCCGACGTTTCTAATTATTATTGAACCCAACACTAGTTGCCTTGCCTTAGTTGAGAAGAAAGTGGGCAAAAGTCTACTCTTGTGGAGAGAGATGGTTGGGTGTTGGTTGGGGAAAAAAAAGAAAGAAAATAGTAACTGAATAAAGAATAGGCGTGGCTAGAGCTCGCAATTTCGGAAATGATATGAGATATGACAACACGACACGAAATTAGTGATATAAATACGAACACGATAAGATGGAGTTTGATTTCAGGGTTAAGTTTTATGAATCGAGAAGACAAGTTACATGTTCTATGTCGAGGGGATTCGTACTTTTCCAAAGAACTGCAACACGATTTGTGCTTACCTCCGATTATAGGGATCATAGGCGTATATATATTATATGGGTTGGTCGTTGCCAAAACATTGTGGCATATGAGTAAAACAACCATTTTTGTAATGAAGATACCCTGAATGCCAAATTGGCATTAATAATGGATCGTTAGTGTTTAATGGTATTAAAAATTGCTTTGGCGACATATTGATCATTAAAATGACCTCCGGCGACCAAATAAACTTTAAAAAAAATTAAAAACGAGGTCATATGAACCCCCTTTTAATTTTTGCCGGAAGTGGAATATCGGACTTTTTGATTTGTGTTTAATATTTACTAGGTTTTCCTCAATTTCTTATGTTTTTCCAAAAGCCACAAAATCAAGGGAATCAAGTCATGACTTCTTCAAATGGAGCATTACGTAATAGTGGAAAAAAAATGTAATTTCATGTTTTTTTTTGGAAAATAAATTTCAAGCTTTTCTGAAAATATATGAAAATTTCTTGATTTTTTAAAATATGAGAAATTAGGAAAAAATGAGGTAAATGTTAAAAAAAAAAAAAAAATCAAAGATTACACTCCCGACCACAGAAAGGATTTAAATTTATATGACCTCATTTAAATTTTTAATGTTTATTTGGTCGCCGGAGGTCATTTTAATGCCATATATTATCGGAGCAATTTTTAACTCAATATAATATCACTAGTGTTTCATTATTAATGCCAATTTGATGACTCGAGAAATAAAGATAAGCTGTGATAGCAAAACTGATGTGAAGTTGTAATTATGTAGCGAGAAAAAGAAAAGGATAGAAATGATGATAAGTGTGTTCTGACCAGATATTGACAAGAAAATTAAAATGGCCTGATAGATGGAGAGGATAGGGGAATGTCACGGGGATGCTACAGTTTGCGTTTCATATATATCCACTGCACATTAATTGGTGTCTTTCATTTTAGTCACATTTCAACATAAATAATACAACCATCAAAGTGGAGTATGATAACTTTGAGCGAATTCAACCCATTTTTAGCCGGCCTTTTGATGACCTTTATGAATTTTTAAGAGATAGGTGGCATTGTATAGAATGAAGATACTTATTACTGTTTATTGGGAATACTTTATCTTTTTGTAAATTGATTAAGTATGAATAATATTAGCTAATATTGGCTTAAAAGATTACAGTAAACTTGTGGTTCAAACCAAACAAAAGAATCATAGTAGATTTCTTGATGACTTTGAAATGTACATTGAGTCACTAAAACTTGTGGGAGTATAATATATTGATTTTAAATATTTGACAGAATATAGCCTAGAGCTTTTACAGAGTATATTATTTCGGTTATAAATTATTTGAAATACTAAAACCCACTAATTTTTTTAAAACATATGCGGTCAAATGTCTCTAACTTCGACTCCAAACTGTTATTATGACTATCATATATAGTGTGACGAAGGGAATAAATTATGTGAAATATAGGTATTCAAAGGACACTATCCTTCTATGACTTTGATCGAGATGAAAACACTTATACCGGCGAGTGTAAAAACGTTATTGTGTATATAAAGTAGGCATCTTTTAGAACAAAAAAAAGTACACTAACCTTAAATATTTCTCCTATAAAATCCCCCTCCTATAATGATATTGATAGCTTAATAGTGTAAGTATTTAACCTAAATTTAGCGGTTTATAGGACTTGAGAAATATTTTTTTTTTTGAAGAACTTGAGAAATATTTTTGTTTACACTACATAACTATCAAAATGTTGCATGCATGCGACACTTAGATGTATCCATCATAATATAGAATCAATATTATGAAAAAAGAGGTTTTTTTTTTCCGTATAAAAGATGGAGATTAAACACTATAACACATACACGATTGTTTTGAATGCCTTTAATTTGCTTGAAATGTTTCGTAATTCCTACACTTTACCCTAAAAAATACAAGTTTTGAGTGCCTTTAATTTGCATCCTTGCAAAAGGCACAACTTCTCTAGATTTTAAACTTTTATGTTGACAGTCATAGAGTAGTCGTGTTTGGACTACAGATGGTATGTACACACGTCCGGTCCAAAATTTCTACTTATACCTCAAACTAAAATATTTCAGTATATGACTCCTTGAATGTGAGCATATATGAGATTACGTGGGTTCGTATGGCTTTAATATCATAAGAAATTTGCAAGAGACCGAGAATGAATACTAAAATATATATACTCTCTCCGTGTTAAAATAACTGTCAAGGTCAATGCGGACATATTAAGGAGACAGTTAATTTTAGACATAGTTAAAATAACTTGACTCCACTACCCTTGCATTAATAGGATCTAACTATATTGTAAAGTGAAATTAGTAATAAAACACAATGGTACATCAGGAAAATAAGCAATAAATGTAGCATTATAATTGTAAAGCGATAAATATTTTGAGACAAAAATTAAAAAGTTAATAAAAACGACAATTGTTTTGATACGGAGGGAGTATAAGGCTAATAAGCTACTTCTCATATGAGTATTATTGATTTGCCTTTGAGTGGAGTAAAAAACTTGAATTATCTAAAGTTTGACCTCTAAGGCCCTTTCGCGGTGGTTGTCATGTCAGTAGCCAATTTTTGGTTTTCAAACATTTTTAACTGTTTATAGAAATTTAATTTAAAGTTGAATTTTATGTTTACAGTTCCCTGCTTTAATTTTCAAAATTGGCAATAGAAAATTGAAAACCAAAAAAAGGCAGTTTTTAAAAATTGGTTCTGAGCTTTCAAAAAAAAATTAAAAACTGGCAACTGATAACCATGCCTAATAAGGCCTAAACTATGAATAATAGTTGATATTTTATGTTTACGTGTTATGAAAACAAAAACCTTCGTACTCTTGGACCCTTGGACGTCGGCAAATAATACACTAACCTTACCATACACTTACCCCCGAAGTTTATTATTGTAATGCTAGACAATAATCACGTGCAAGGTGCAACATTGATGCAATCAAATTTTGTTAGACGAAAAAATTGGGTCCATCTTCTTCAAATTGCGGTTAAATGGACCCAATTTTGCAAATCTGAATTCAATAATAGTACTACTTTTTCAAGCTACTACAAGTCAATTTTAATTACAATACTAGCTTGTAAGTTGTAAGTTGTAACTTTCCGTTTTATGAACCTTAATTAAAAATAGCCAACTTGATCCTTGTCCATTGTCCATAGCCGTATATTTTTATGCCCATTAATGGTAATTCTGTCTAATCACAATCAAGTGTGAACAAGTGCAAAAGTTGGGTAAAGTGTTTAATGCAAAATATGTGGTAAATATTGTTAGCTAGCTATAGCTCCACATGTACAAAAGTCCAACAAAACCCACAACATCACAACTTGTGAGTTGTGATTTGCCTAATAAATTTAACTCTCTTTATTAGTTTGGTTTTATTATTGGTTTGTCCCCTCTTCATTTGTATTTTTGTGAAGATTGATTTATGAAATGTTTGGCAATGTAAATATGTAATGTATCCCTTTGTTGCCAATGTCTTTTCCAAAATATGGGTGGTACTTCACTTCTCTATAGGGGAATGGAAATGGAATTGTCTTTAAGTTCACACATTGTGAAAAAGAGTGAATAAAAGAAAAGATGTGAAATCCTGATAGTGGTTCTCTATTGATTCAATCTACTATATATGTCATCATGTCCTTATTTAGGGTTTTTAAATTCTTTTTACGAATATTTTAAAGTTGTCCTATATAGAACATCGTCTTCAACAAGTATTTTATTTGAAACTACTTACTATAATAAATACCTTTTCTTTTTTTGTCATTTAGTGTGTTTTTGGGTGAGTTTTCATTTAGTGTTTACATTTCATGGTCAATTTCTAGTAGGTGAAACTATTGATTGACGAATTTACCTTAAAAATTGTAAGCACGTAAAATTTTCTTTAGTTTGTTGATTTTATTTTGTTTTAGTATCCATTTGTTAATCTTACACATACAAAATGTGCTACATGTGTTGCTTAATATGTGTTTATTTATCATTTGACTGACACATATACATGGACAAGATTTAGTGAAACACAAACTCCTTTTTCACTTAATTATCCATGTCTCATTCTAAGCACAATGGAGTATGAATTTAATTTTAATTTTAATTTTAACTCTTGCTTTTTCTACCAAAAAAATGTTGAATAGTGCGTATGCGCAAGATAAACTATTACCCTCTCTATTGCAAAATAAACTTCTTATCATTCACACACATGCACAAATAATAAAAATCTCAGTTGATTTTTAACAGTCCTCTAGAAAATATTTTGACTATGATATTTTGAAAATACTTTTTAAAAATAAATCTTAAAGAAACTTATGTGATGTAGTATGCTCTCCCAAAGACTCGAAATTCTTATGAAAATTCTCCTGCAATGATAGTATATATAGAATATGTAACTTGTTTTCTTTTTTTTTTTTTTTTTTTTGGTGCGGGAAGATGTAACTTGTTTTTTTTTGGTGCGGGAAGATGTAACTTGTTTAACAGTCAATCAAACTCAGCACATCTAGATGGATGACATATAGCGACTTAAAAGGCTTGTATATTTGCACGTGACTATTACTACTGTGCAATATCTCCCATGCCAGATATACAGTGGGATATTAGGCTTGATCCAATATTGAATTAGTACTCAAGCCCAATAAGGGGTAAAGCACAACAACTGGCATGCCAACCCCATGAAAAATTGAATATGTCAGGTCCAACTTTAGACGACAAATGTGATCCTACAAGTATTGTATATTTATTTATTTATTTATTTATTTTGAGTGCAATGGAGGGCGAAGCCCTATTGTTTAGTCAATAATAGAAATGGCACGAGGCCTAGTAACATCCATTACATCATCATGAAGAATGGTAAATAGTCTCAAAGGGGAGTTATCAAAATAAATGTTGCCATGAACACAATTTAGATTATGATAAACCAGCCACATGAGCAATGCAAACTTCGCAACGGGTACTAATAAGAAGAGAATGGCATTGAAGGATAAGGAAATAGTTGGGATTGCACGGCTTCGGGTTTACAAGTATTGTAGATTAAATAGGCAATAATCTAGTTTAGATGTTTTTATTAGTCAATGATCATTCAACTCCAATGTAGAAGTTATTACTAACCAAAAAAAAAAAAAAAAAAAAACTATATCATAGCCTATATAGGTGAATTGGGCCCATTGGACTTTGAATAGACCTCTTTGAATAATACGATATCTGTCTTGTGAGCACATATGATATGATTATGATAAATGGGCTTGGGATATGCATCTCTAGTCCAACTAGAATATGCACTACATTTTCATATTGATAAAACTTGACCCATCAGACAATGGGCTGGATGCAGGCCCCTCCCCCTACTTCAACTTTGGTCTCATGGGTCTCGGTGCTGGACACAGGCCCTTCCTTTTTCTTTTTCCAACTTAGGACTTTCATATATTGGCTCTGTTCGGGGTGATTGCCAGTTGCCAATTGCCAGTTTTTGATTTTGAAAAATTTTCAACTCCAGCACTCCAAAAACTAGACGTAAAGAACAAATCCTTATATCGAAGAGCTCTAGAAGGCTAGCAGTCCCATACAAAACAATGATTTAGATGCGCTCTATCCACTTGGATCATGTTCATCATTCATCAAGCATTCTTGGTGCTAGTGGAAGTATTTCAAACCCGATCCTGACTTTTCTCCTTCTATGTGTGTTCATTTCACATAAAAGTACCTCAACTGAACTAAATTAAATTGAACAGGTACTAAATGAACAGTAATATATGAGAGAAAAAGTGAATTGACCTGAGACTAAATTGAATTTACCTAAACTAAACTGAATTGAACTGAAATCAGATCAATAAATAGACTCCTAGTATCTCATCGGTCCAGACTTTCCGATGGATAATATTTGACTTTATACCAACAAGTAGCTCAAGCACATGATTGATGAGTGCACCCAGCTAGTTATTTCCTGCATCAGACTTCTCTGATATCGTAAATCATTACCTAGCATCAACTTCAGCCCTCAAACTTTCACAAAGTGAATAAGGCTCTTTTGCCATAGTGGTGATGAGGTAATGAATTTGAACCACTTGCCATCATGAAATCTAACTTGACCTCCTCCCCTTGTAGACGAGGTGTTGTTTTTGAACACTGCATCCATGTTAAGTGTGAACCAACACATACCCAAACAGTGGCCTTCTGAGAAATGTCAGGTTTCTTGACACTGCAAATAGCATATTGGATAAGCATATTAGGACCAATTTGGTAGTTATCACTTAGCAAACATTAGAATTAACAAATTAACTAGTCAAAATTTGCTAACTTCTCATCAACACTGTGCCAAGTACTCTTTACCAATCAAGTCCATATGAGCAGTATATCTGACAGCATCAATTGCTTATCTCTCAGGCATCAGATGGTCTGAAGCACCCAATTACTACCTCAAATGAGGGGAAAAAAAAAAAAAATTCCAAACAATAGAATACTATAGCCAATAGTTGTTGTATTTAACCACAAATTTGTTGACAATAATAATAATTATAACTTCCTTCAGAGAGGAAATAATACAAGAACTGCAATTTCCTTATTCTAAGATGACAAACAAAGAATGAATTGATTCTTCTACTACAGTAGATAACTATACAATGAAAGAGAACCAAAACAAACTACATTAGTAGCTCTTACAATCTGATTCTCCCACGATCTTCTTTGAATTCGTCTAAATCTTAATCTTATACTATAATCTCATCTCATAAATAAACAACCAACAAATATTTTTGTTAGAAGATAGGCCTAAAATTAATCTCCAGTTAAGCAACCAGCTGCTCTTGCTCTTTGTACAACTGCTCCACCCAAGGTGATCGCATATCATGAACCTGAACCCCATTTCCGCCACCACTGCGGCCGCCACCAACACTGCCATAACTCGCCCTTCTCGTCCCCAAGAACCCGGCCCCAGCCTCATCCTTCACCAACGAGTTAACCCAGGACACATCAGGCTCATTGAACCCGGGTGGGGATGATGTCCTCATCACACCATTGCCATTGCCATTGCCATTGCCTCGGATCCCGAATGAATTCGATTTCCTCAGCTTGTTGAGCTCTTCTCCTTGAATCCCCCAATCCAATCTCCCAGTGGGAGAGCCCCAGTCGGACAAATTCGCTGACATTGTGCTCGATAAATTCGACCCACTACTCCCACCACCATAGCCACCATTGATTGGTGATCGATCAATGAAGCTCTGGCTCCTCTTAGCAGCAAAAGCAGCAGCTCGAGAGTTGAGCATTGCAGCCGCCATTGATTTAGGCGATGAAGAGTCCAAACCCCGTGGCGGGGATAGCTTCCTCGCCACATTGATCGAAGCGAAGGCAGCTTCAAGGTTGGACGGGTTCATATCCTCCCACCTCGGCGATAGCCGAGGCGAGAGCATCTGCTGCTGCTGCTGGTGGTGTTGCTGTTGCTGTTGCTGCTGCTGCTGTTGGTGGCGAAATTGGTGCTCAATTTGAATCAACTCCCTCTCCAATTCCACATCCCTAGCACTAAAACTCGACCTCAACCTACTCCCAGCCAACTGCAAACTCGGCGGATTCGCCTTATTCCCATTCCACATCACTCCACCACCACTACCACCACCACCAACACTCTTCGGCGATCGCGGCGAGAAAGACGGTGACATCGGAGGCGTAGACATACCAGCACTGCCCATATCCGGACCAGGAATAGCCGACCCGGTGGACTGATACACAGGTCGAAGCTCATCCCTCTTATGGGCAAAGAAACACACCTTCCTGGAACAACCCGTTTCGTCCTTGCACAACCGTGTCCGGTACTGAGCCGGGTGCAGCCACGACTCGAACACACCATGAGCAAACTCGCAATCATCGCCCTTCTTACACGCCCCCTTCTTGAACTCCGGGCACGGGACGCAAGTGTACTGGACCTTCTTCGGGTCCCTACGCTTGGCGTTCTCGCCAGGGTGGGCAAAGGGGCATTCTGTCCAATCGTGTGTATAAGCACGAGAACACGGCACGATCTTGAAGCAGTACATACGGAACTCATCGGAGCTGTACACTCCGGTGTTTATATCCGGCAACGCCTCTCTCTGCCTCTCCGGCGACCCCGGTTGCTGACACGGCTGCGATTGTTGTTGCTGCGACGGAGAATCGAGCCCAAGCAGCTGTTCTAGAACCTTCTGGTTGTTGGATTTGGGGAAAGAGGGGATTAGATCAGCCGCCTTACGACCCGACCCGTCGAGCGAGTCGACACGGGCGGAGGCGGCGATGAGGCGGTTGACGATGGTGGGGGACGAGTCCGACCCGCCAGCAACCGCGCAGTGGAGGGCGGTGACTCGGTCTGACCCGGCGGCGATGTTGACGGAATGGGAATCAGTGGATCGGAGTATAAATTCGAGGACATTGGTGCTCCCGTACTGAGCAGCAACCATGAGAGGTGTCCGTTGCTCGTAAGCCATCCGACTCGACCCGATTGAGCGGGTGTACCAATGACCCATTTCGTTGATGGGTTGACCCGTTTTCTCAACGGCTAATTGGAAGCTCTGAAGGTCATCCAAAGCAGCCAATTCGAGTAAAATGGAGGTTCTAGAAGAAGAAGAAGAAGAAGAAGAAGAAGCAGGTAGAGCATCTTGTTTGTTAATGATTTCAACCCCCATAGTCACAGATGGTTTGAAGAAGAAGAAGAAGAGAGAGAGAGAAAGTAAATTGACTGTTGAAGAAGTGATGAAATGAAGGAATTTGAGAGGAAGAAATGCTTTGTTGTTTGATGTTTGTTGATGTTGTTTGTGAATTGTGAGTGGAATGAATGAGAAGAGAGAAGATTAAGGGGGCGGCTGTTATAAAGGGGGGGTTTGGCACCGGCCAAAAAGGGGAAGGAAGGAGGGAGGAAAGAAAGTGTGAGTGATCTAATGTTGTGGTGGTTTCTTCGTTCTAGTTTCTGGAAAAGTATTTGGGAGTCAAAAGTCAAAGGGTCAAAGGGGTACTACTAGTTAGAGCGTGTATTTGAAATGAAATTTGCATGAAATTAATTATTAAAAAAAAAGAAAAAAAAAAAAGTAGAGTATATCTCTCTAACTGTATTTAACTTGACAACAATCACAGCTGCAGCATCATGCATGCCAACTTGCAAAGTCTTAAGAGACTAGTAGGAGTAAGAGTAGGAAGAGTGTTATCCATTGCCAAAATCATGACTCTTGCTAGTTGTTATAATCAGTCAACACTCTTCTCAACCCAATACTTTATTCCTCTCTAACACAATTAAAAAAAAAAAAAAAAAATTATTGTGTATGTGTTCATGGTGTACTATGTTTAGTACTCTAAACATGACTAACAACATAAGTGATTGAATTTTGACTTGTATCATTTGTAGGTGACTAGCTCTTCTACANAAAAAAAAAAAAAAACTACCTCTTTAAAGACATACTAATTTGTAACCTTTGATTTAAATCCATTTCCTTAACCTTTGAATATTCTATTTACCTTTATATTTCTGCAGCTATCCTCGCATCAAAATGAAAATTAGAGTATATTCTTAACATTACAGTATAACTAAAGTGAATGAGAAATGAGTATAGTTGAAATTCGAACGCTCCTATGTCTTCACTTTTTAAAGATTGGGAGTACGTGGTGTTCAAATTTGTAATATCCCAAAACTCGAAGAAGTTTAAATAGAATACCCTATTTAAAAAAAAAAAAAACGATCACCATAGTTATCAATTGTGACTTTATTCCTAAATGAGTATATAAGGATTCAAAACATACTCATTCTCATCACAAAAGCATAACTTAAATAAACAACATTAGAAGTTTAACCTAAATCTGATGTATGTTCAGTCAGTCCAAAAATTTCTTATACCGTTTTTTAATATCTTGCTTCTTCATTCATTATATCCGAATTGTCATTCTAAGTGTTTTAATTTATTTTATTTTATTTTTACCAAAATACTTCATCCATCCATTATTGGTTGACTAGCTATCTATTTTTAATGTCTTGTAGTGATGTTCTCTTACTTTTAGTTTATTCTCCACCGTACCACATATTTTGCTCACCAAATCATTTCATATCACAAAATCTTACTCTTTTTAATTTTCGTGCATAGTCAATTAAGACAATTGATATCATGACGACACAAGGAGAGTGCTTTCTAAACTTTCAATGAGTTACTAGTTAAGGGTATATTTAGCACAAGTAGCTAAAAAGCTTGAAAAATACTAGTTAAAAAATTTTAAAAAAATGGTAAAAGCTTACAAATCTTTTTAAAATTTTCAATTAAGCTCTTTCTTTACCATGTTTTTTTTTTTTTTTTTGAAACATACCATCCAAAGTCCAAACATATTAAAGCTAATTTTAGGTAAAATATTGCTAAAATTTCAATCAAAATGCTATAAACTAGTGGTTTCATTTCGATGTAAAACATACTCTAACTAAAGGTATTACATCCTTTTCAGTTCACTTAATGATCTTATTTACTAATTTTAAGGAGGAAAGGCATGTACTTAGAGTGTGTTCATTTCGGTCATGAAAGTATCTAAATTGAACTGTACGACCTGAACTAAACTAATTTAAATAGAACGACCTATACTGAACTGAAGTCAACTAAATGAATAGTAATTTCTAACGGAAGAAAAGTGTATAGTTTGAACTGAACGACTTGAACTAAATTGGACAGAAAATAATGGTTTGAAATGGGACTGAAAATAGTGAAATGAACACACCCTAATTATGGGGAAAAAAAATAATATGGATTGGATTCCATCTCTCCATCCCTCACAACTATCCCTCACTAACTAGTGCAATGAATGCTAGATGGGTATTAAAAAAAGACCCCATATGACAGATAGGTATTAAAAAAAGCTCCGACCTCCATAGGGTATTTCAAATATGAGATTACCGCAAATTCACCATAATTTTGGTTTTCTGGTCGAAATCTTCATTTAAAAGAATTTTATATTATTTCAAACCTATTTAAAAAAAAATAGTAAAAACAATTAAAGTATTTAAGAAACTCATGAAAAATAAATAAATGGGTTTTAGATTATTTTTTTAAAAAATAAATAAATTAAGATTTTGGCCGGAAAACAAAATTTGTGGGGAATGTGCGCGATTTTGTGTTTTTTAATACCATATGGTGATCGGAACTTTTTATAATACCCATCTGTCATAGGGGGGTATTTTTTTAAGGAAAAATTTCAAAAAGGGTACCTGACGTTTGGGGTAATAATAAAAAGGGTGCCTGACATTTACCTATTCCCATTTAAGGTACCCAACTTTTTGAATTATTTCCATTCAGGGTCCAATTGCCTGATGCCGTAAAAAATTATGTTAGAAGTTTTCAAAGTTTTGAGAGAAATGTAATCCAAAATGGGTCATCATTAGAAAATAAGAGGAGTTTGAAGATAAATATTCGGCTACTTGTAAGTGGCTTTAAGAAATTGAAAATAGTCCACAATAGAAATAAGTAGAGGTTGAGAAATATCCATAGAGAGTCTATACTTCATTATTTGCTGATGGCATAACTTTTCAAATCAAGATTGTACAAAATTGTACGCGAATCCAAGTGATTTGGCTCGATAGATTGTAGAAGTTTGTAAGGCAAATTTCTGAGCAAATCTTGATACGAGTGTCAAAACCATGAAATAAACTCTTACTCACGATTTTAACAGAGTTTTTCATGATATCAACAATCGGACCCTGAATGGAAATAATTCAAAAGGTTGGGTACCCTAAATGAGAATATGTAAATGTCAGGCACTCTTTTTATTATTACCCCAAACGTCAGGTACCCTTTTTGAAATTTTTCCTTTTTTTGTAATACCCATATGACAATGTTGGTAAAAGAAACAAAAACAAGTGTAAATGATGGTTTGTCCTGATTATGTGCGATACACGTTCATCAATCATCATCATAGTTCCTTGATGCTAATTTTTCACTTCGGTTGGGACACGACTATTTGTAACCGTGTAACTAAGTGTAACTGGAGCTAGCTATCTATTACTGGAAAAGTATTAGGGTGGTCTAGGCCTCTAGGGGATGTCAATTTAGGCAGTTTATAAGTAATGGCCTCATGCATGGCATATGACTATATGAGGATAAAGTCAAAATTTCATGATATTGTTTGGTTGAAAATTGGATAAATGTGGTTTTGACTTAAGAGCCAAGAAAGGTTATCTCCATATGTAATTAATTATATTCTTTATGCAAGTTGGTCTTATTATATTAGGCAACCTATATGTTTTATTCTCACAAATTACTTACTAGTATTATTTATTCAATTCAATTTAATTCAGATATATTAAGATTAATAACATTACA
>BSSO01002189.1:0-20169 GCA_030267885.1 Mesembryanthemum crystallinum | reverse complement strand
CAAATAATTTTGTTACTAAAAAAGCGAAAAAACAATTACAGAACTAAATCAAAAAATCGAAATTCCCCAATTTGTTCGTCTTTCGCCTTCCACCTCCAGGTTGTCAATGTAGTCGCAATATTGTACGCCGAAAAATTGTCGTCGGGGATGTAACTCATCGATCAAGGGACTATCGTCGGAGTCTCGGAGTTATTCCTTTCCTTTTCCCTACAACACTATCACCGGATTCTTGCCGTAAATATTTGGTCACAGTCCTTAACTTTTAGAATCACCGGAAACTCGCCGGATTTCATGTCCAATACTTGTCGGAAAATTTTACAATACTTTACCTATTTTGAGCTGATGGCAAGAAAAAATTTCATCAATTTCATTCCCTCCTGTAGTTTAGTTTGCCGCCTAAAACGTACAATTTTCCCTCCCAAGTGAATTTTTTCCCTCCTTTCATTTTTTTATTTTGATTACATGGCAGCTTCTTAGTGGCTATTCTATTTGTGTATCATTATACACTTCGTGTATGGGAATCACTATCCGTAAAAATTTATAAAAGTAAGTTAAATCTACGAAAATCAGCAAAATCACTATCTGCCGAATAAATCGAATCAACAAAAAACAATAGAATCAACAAAGTTCAACAGTCAAGAATAAATATCAACAAAAATAACATGAAGAGAACATATAAGTCCCTTTTCAAATACCAATTTCAAGAATTTTGCCAATTTTTTCCCATGATTGAAAAAAAAAAAAAAAAATCCAGTTAAACTAGCTAGCTACATTATTATGATCTTCTAAATTTAAGTCTATAATCGAGCCAGCCATTTGTTTTGGAAATGTTTTAATTTTCTAAAGAAAATAACTTCATTCCCTAAGAAGATAAGGTCTCAAATGCATCAAACGGTGCCATGATGTAACTTTGTTTTGAGGCAATTTGAGCCACCCTAATTAATAAGTTGTGATGGCTTTTGTAAAATTCATTCATTGAAACATTAATGATGAATGATGATGATGATGATGATGTAACTAACTCTCAACTGCTTTGGCTTAGTTGTCCAATTATTCACAAGCCACTTTATCTTCATGCACGCTTCGCACATAAACAGATAGATAGCAAAATAAAGTACTACTCTAAATAACAAAAAAAATAAAAAATAAAAAATTGCATAATGTCAATGATAATGTAAAAGCTGATTACTAATTGGTTCTAATCATAGCTCAACACACAAGATGATGTTACACATAAACTCTTTGGACCAATACTCAGAAAAAGTGCTTGAATGATAAATATTCAGCTGCTAAAGCTATCATTGATAGGATAACAAAGACTAATATAGTAAGGAGGTGACTCTTAATCTTATTCTTAATCGACCTGTTTAGGTCATCTTATGTGGAACTTACATATATATTAGTGTGGATAATGGAAGACACATTTGGTGGAATAGTGGTAGCTATTTTAGAACTTCCTTTGTTTTTATCTCTTCATGTTGTAAGCACCGAAATTGTATCAATGATTTACCTTACATAATATGGAACGATATCTTATATGAGTACTCTCTTAAGAAACAGGCTGGTCAAGTTGCAATAAGCATTGTGGAATATCCCTATGCGCACGTCAATCTATCTGGCTTGGCTCATACATATGAGATGTGACTCGCCCTTTATCAGTATGAACAGGGTATAAGTTATTTTGATTCAAACTCAAAACCTCTAACCTTTAATATCATGTGAAAACTAACTGAACAAAAGGTTTAAATTACTAGTAATTGTTATTTCTCTTTCAATAACAACTACTCGTATGATACAAAGCTACTATCTTGGACTAGATACACAAAAGTAACACCAATATATCTTCTTCCTCTCAAAATATTTTTATGGGTAATATATACAAACTAGTTTGTACCCCGTGCGATGCACGGATTAAAATTGTTATAATATCATTATTACATTTTTCTTTTTCTCTCTCTTTTTATGAGTTCATTTGTATAAGATTTTTTTTCTTGAAATTTTATGTGTTTATTCGCTTTAATGTGAAATTTTGCATCACATAATGTATTCGTTGAAAATGAAATTTCATTCACGTTTATAATCTTACCTAATTATGCGTGAGTGGAATCAAAAAAACATGCCCATTGGAAGTGGATTTTTTGCCTATTAGAATTGATTAATTTTGTATTAGATTAGTAATCTACTTTACTATTAAAAAATTGGGTAAACTATTTCTATATTAGAACTACAATTGCTTACCAAGTGAATTTGATAGGTCTTTGTTTATTTTACTCTTAACGTTCTTTGATATATTATTAGAAATGGAATCAAAATGAGTTAAATGACAATATCTAATGTCATATCATAAATAGTTCAGATAAAAATATCATGTATAAATGTTGGAGTAGTTGGTAAAGAGTTAGCATCAAAATCTAAAGGTTTTGAGTTTGAATCTTCTTAGCTATGATTTTTGTTCTTTTTTAAAATTGATAAGACGAATGCGGTGCTTACATGGCAATGGATGTGACACGTCAACGTATATGTGGCAGTACTAAGTGCTTACATGGCATGTTTATGTGTCAGCCTCTGGTTGAATCGTTGTGTTTTAAACTAATTATATAGATTCCAAACCTTTGGAGACGAGTGCATGTCTTTAAGGCTAAAATTTGTTTGCGCGCACCTAAGATTGCACCATGGTTGTGCTACAATTCGCTTTCAAGGTAGTGGCTCAATCACGACACAATTACGATAAGATCGAATTAGTCTCTATAGTTCTAAGTTCTCTAATTCTTATAGTTAGGCGACTCTCAAATGATTTCAAAATCCACTGTTTAGCCACGGATCAAATTCTATTTTATCTTGAATGCACAATTGCTGACATAGCAAGTAGTACCCAAAATTGCACAACAAAAAAAAAAAATTGTAAAGCTGATTACATAAATGGTTCCAACATTCCAATCATATCTCAAAACACAAGATGTTATATAAACTCTTTAATTAGACCCATAACTCAAAAAGTACATGAATAACAACAATAAACTCAGCTCCTAAAGCTGTGATTACACAAACAACAGAGACTAATAATACCAAATTTACTAGTCCCATACTAAGACCATACCATATTAGTGGCGGGTGGTCAAAAGACTAAAATGCCCACCCCTGCCTAATATTCTGCCCTATTTAAATACCAGGACAGAAATAAAATAAACCCCTCATTTAATTTACCCCATAAAAATTTGTAAAATTTTCAAGAACTGATTTTGGGCTTTTTTTACATAAAAAGCCCAAATCAAATTCTCCTTTCAACCCAAGACTCACTTATGATAAGAGCCACACTAAAATTAGCCCTTAACATTTATACCCCTACTACAAAGTAAACCCACCCCCCAAAATCTACATTTTTGAAAATTAAAATCACCTAAATTTTTTTAAAAAAATATATACCCTTAGTATAATTAATTTTCAAGGGTAGATATTTTTTTCTCCTTTTTTTCCTCATTATGTCTTTCACGGGAATTGGCCACCGGTGTAGGTCTGCCCGAAGGACCAATTAGGCGGCGCCACGTTCATGGCAGTGACGGTGTGACCGTCACTGGCGGTGACCCTAAAGGAGAGGCTTTGGCCATTGAGGTAAGAGTTGCTTTGCCAATTTTGCCCCCAGTTTCTTGACATGGATTGCCAGCCAGTTTTGGACCCTTTGATTGAGACTGCATGCACATCACCTGCACCTCCAACGTTGGTGATCAAAACCAAGTTGAAGTAAGAATGGCCGTTGATTGTGAATCTGATATCACCCTTCTTTTTGCATGGTACCCTGCACCCAACCACAGAGGATTAGTACCTCTTGAAGCTAATTGTGACAGCATAATAATAGTAATTAATTAATGTAGTAATAAAGTGAACTAATTAAGCTCTCTAGGAAAAAGATGATATACTATTATAAGAAGAATTAAAATACATAGAGTAATATGAACCCATAATTTTAAAAACAAAAAATCGCACAAAGGGAGTCACAATAACATTTGAAAATGTGTTTTGATCCAAGTCTATGACACCATCCTTTACAATATGTTCATTTCAACAAAATAGAGTCGGGCAAACTAAAAGCCGTTTGGACAAGTTTCTTGTAAAACTGAACTGAAAACTGAATGATAACCTACGAAATGATTCCATGAACCGAGCCTAACAACTTCACCGATTAAATTTTAAGATAGAATTTCTTAATCGCAGAGACAGATACTTCTAAAATTATAGTAAAATTTAGGTTTCCCAAGCTTTAAGAAAGTAGCTCTCAAAAGAATTGCTACTAAAACAAATATGGGCCACCACACAAAACAGAAACCAGGCCCAATTGCAGTTAATTAAGCGGCAAGGGCAAAACAGTAAAAAGCAAAAAAAAAAAATGAAACTAACCTTCGGAAAGCAACAGGGACAATGCCGGCCTTGTACTGAGCAATCTGCTGGAACACGGGCTGAGACAGGTCAAAGTGCCTTTGTGGAGGGTTGCACCACCCACCCGCGTTATTAGGCAAGGCGTTGTTTGGTGGGCAGAAATTGGTGGCCGTCACAACAATAGACCGTGGCAGGCACCATTTGGCGTCGTTTACGCAGCGTATCTCGAAGCACGCCCCGCAACTCATCCCACTGTTGAACATGGCCGTGCTTAGTGCGGCCGTGTTGGTTCCGTAGCCTTGGCTGTACAAGTTTCCATACCCGCATGCCCCTCCTGTAAAAGAAATGCACCATACATGAATTAATTCACCATGCATGTTAATTTAAATTTTGGAAATTAAACTAATCTTTAATAAGTTACTATTATAATATCATCCCGGCCCCTTGGATTAGTATCCATCCGCTCACTAATTACTCCAACTGAAATGATAATCGAGGGGCCGAGATGATATTAACTAAAAGGTGAGTGGATAATACTAAACAATTTTTTTCCATAGTGAGACGCTTTAGCCTTTACAGGCTTTTGCAGTCCGCTCAATACAACTTTGACTAACAATTTTATTCAAAATATTTTTGACCATATTTTCTTAATTTAAGGTGTACTCTATAATTCTTTAAGGGAATAATTTTTTTCACAAGCTTGTAACGGTTCAAAATAACCATACTCGACTAAATAAGAATCGAAATTTTGCTATTTTGACCTCAAAAGGTCAAACAAAACGGTCACATCTCTACTAAAAAAATATGTTTCCATAGAGGTTAAGATGTACGCAACGCAGAATTATTCTACGACAAATGTAAAACCATGCTTGTCAAACTAGCTACAAATTAAATAACGAATGAACAACTAACCCATGGTGCCGGCTGCGTCACCGCCACCGTAGAAGGTAGCATGAGCATCCATCCACCCTGCGCCGCCGCCGGGATGAGCATTGGCGACATATGAGAGGATGGGGAACAAGAAGAGAAACCCAAGAAGACGCATGTTTTGTTGGAATTCGCAAACGAGATGAAGGGGAGTGGTACTGGTATAGTAGTAGTGTGGTAGTAGTAACTAGTAAGAGAAGTTGGCAAGTGAGGAGTGAGTGAGTGTGTGGAAAATGGGAGGGAGCGTTGAGGAGGATTAAATAGAGGAGGGGTTGGGGTTTAGGGGCAGGGGCAGGGGACCATGGAGGCGCAAAGTTGTAGGGCACCCTAAATTAATAAATTAATAAATAAAAATAAAAGGAGGGTTATATTACTTATATATATATATATGTTATGTGAATGTCACGATATTTACAAGGTTTTTGCAACTAATTATCAACTGATACCCTTTTTGCTGCGCTCCTCTCTCTAGTAGGGGACCCTTTCAAACCGCCAGGTGCAAGTTGGGTTCGGGTCACTTTTCAGTTTTTTTTTTTTTTTTTTTTTTTTGCCTCTTCTTGTTTCTTTTAAACTGGGTTCTCTTGGGTCACTCTTTGTTCTTGTTGACATAACCCAATTACGTTGTGAATTTGGAGTGCCTAGTATTTGTCCCAAAGGGTATACTTCAATGCTTGTATGTATTTAGTTGCTTTGCTGTGTTGATTTTACCATATGATTTTCATTTTAAGTCGTTCAATTTAATTTAGTTTAGTTCAATTCAATTCAATTCCTTTACTTCAGGTCGGCCACACACTTTTCTCTCACAAATTACCATTTATCTAGGTGCGTTCAGTTCATTTCCGGTCGTTCAGTTCAATTCAGACACTTTCAAGCAATATAAATACACCCTTAGTTTAGCTATTTGCTCAAAAATATATGGCTTAACTGTTACTTTTATTTTCAAACTTTGTCAGCCCATGTCTTAAACTCTTAACTACAGAGTTTTTTTTTCCCTCAAACCCAGCCGAAGCATGACACAGGGCCGCCAGTTTGCGCCCCATATCGTGTTGTGTTAGAGTCGTACTCGTGTCAGGTCGAACCAAAAATCATGCCAAACAGCATGTCGGTCCAAACTAGTACCATCCCTAGCAGTAATGCAGAATATATTTGGTGTAAGATGGAGCTTTCCTTATATTTTCTTGCTCAATAAAATAGAGATGTAAATTTCTTTTTGCGAGAACGAACGCTAGCCAACCAGGCAACCACACCCATGCTCGGTAACGAGAACTAGTAGCCGCTACTTCAGAGATGGGAGCATTTAAATTGTTGTATGTCTTTTTGTAGCTAAAGATTAGTGAACCCCCACATAAACCCAATCACCATGACGTGAATTCAGTTGGACTTATTTATGGACAACGATTTGGAAATCAGTTTCGGGTTATTCAACTCTAGATTTTCTTCTTTTTCCCTTTCCATTTTGTCTATTTAGTTATTTTTATGAGGTAATATTTAAAATAGGTTTGATAACTTATTATTGATCCTGAAACACCTAATAATTTTTTCGTACGCATGTTATGTATCATTAATATAGTGGGACTTTACTCAAAAGGTGTTGACCCACTGATAAATAAGCTTTAGATTATACACCAGGTCAAGGGCCTGAGCCTCCTAGGAAGCACCTTCATGAATATATTCGTGGAATACCCGAGACCGTGCGTTATGAGGTACCCTTTAGCCACGCCAAAGGGGGACGGAAATTCCCCCTTGTAGACAGACACCCAAAAAAAATAAAAAAATAGTGGGACTTTGTTCATTTGATACATTTAGATTATGGAAGTTATACCTTTTTCTCAATTCCTATCTTTTCTCAAGGAATTCAAAATCAGTATGGCTTAATGTAACACCCTAATTAACCTACAAATATTTAATCATTATTCTATTTTTTTGAATATATGAGAAATAACTAAGAGTAGAGAAGCAAAGAGCATTTCAACATAATCCTATAAATCTTTGACACGTGAAAACCCAATTTAGGAGCCATTAATATTCTACTTTACGTCATGCAAGCCATTGAACTCCATTAATTAGGAGAGCGATTTATACACTATGACATTAATAATTGGAATAACCAAATTTCAATGTAGCCATTTAGTATCAGTCGATATATCTTTGGAATTATCGAATGAGCTTTGAAAACAAAAACCTGATTTTGGTTAAGTGAACCAAGAATTACAATGAAAACTATTCAGTTTTATTTACCGTATGCGTGAATATAAACTAACTAGTTATCAATCTGACATTCAACCAGTTGAATCAAGTTGAGTCGCTGTATTTGTACTCAACTCATTTATTAAACAAGTATCAAATCGGTGCTCGTACTATACTCATTTATTATCGTGCAAGCTTTAGTCTTACCGACGCGAGTACTGTTCACGAGCTACTCACAAGTTCTTACTCATTTGTCATTAGAGAGGTAAGCATTATAACAAACGAGTTGAGTGAGAGGTGCACTCATAAATTCGTACCCAACTCATTTATTAAACGATTATCGATTGGAGCCCTTGCTAAACTAGTTTATACCCCAGATTACCATTAGATGTTAATGACAGGGTATATTCCATATTTCCACCATCAAACCCTGACCCTTCAGATCTGTTTGGATTAATAGGGCATTCATAAGAAAACAAGATTTTGCGGTTGATTGAAAGGCCGTCTGTCAAAACAATACTCCAAATTTCAGTTGGTCCCGAAAGGTGTAGGTGGCTAAGTTTTTGCCCAAAAAACAGAGTTAATGTGACACCTATTTGAGCCGTAACTACAATCACCAGCATATATATAAGTTGTTGATAAGTTGTTGATACCCTTCACATCTTAAATGAGAAAGTGATCAAAGGGGACATCTGTTGTAATACCCTCCATGCATACTATTTCAATGTCTTGGTTTCTATTTGGACGTTCTTGTCATGAGTGACCAATTCTACATACTTTTAATTAGCCTAAAATTGACTTGACATTGTTATAAGAGTAAAGACATATATCAAATCACGGAAACCAACATGTGGTTGGTATGAATGATTTGGCACTCTCATCTCTTAAACAAGGTCGAGGGTTCGAATCTTACGGGGAATGGAGAAACTGCTTGCAATATGAGTGATTTGACGCTTTCATCCTCTAATCAAAGTCGATTGTCTGATTCTCATAAAATGAAAAAAAATCCCTAATTGGGAGTATTTTACCTCTTCGTAGTCCAGGCCAGTGTAAATAGGATTATATCTACTTTTAGTTGTTTGGTTTTATTATCTTTAATCCCAATGAATCCATAGATTGTTTATTTTTAAGCTACTACCTATTCTGATTATGAGATTGATAACTACATAGGTGAAATTCTTAAGAGATTATACGCATGTTAATAAGTAGAGACGTAATATGTTAATGTCAAATAAATAAATAACTTTGAGTCAAGATGAAAACATCTTAGAAATGATTGATATAAACTTCCAGTAATTCAAAACATAATGGACACTGTCAGAGAACAAAGGAATAAAGATAAAAAAATTAAAAATTAAAAAAATGTAGGAACGAAGCTCATTAATCCCAAATGTAAGTGGCACAATGTGAATTGATCACATTAAGGTTTTAATAATTTGATGTTACTTGAAAATACTTTTTAATGCATGATGTGACTTTGATGTTACTCACCCTTGTTCTTATAATCTGCAAATTGAGAGATGTTATCAGAATTGAAATTTGTTGTATTAAACTTTGCTAGCTCTTTTATATGGTTTCGATGCAATTTTGTTAGAATTAGCTGAATTCTATCAAAAATAAGACAAAAAGAACATATCATTTGTTCATTTCAAATGAACAACGTTGAACAAAGCTGAATGAATAATAATATGTGAGAGGAAAATTTAATTGCACAACTGGACTGACTCATCAGTGGTTGAACAGAACGAACTGGACTCAACTGACTGTCGGATGAAAAAGATGAATATGACTATTAGAGGCCGGTTATCAAATATTATGAAAAGAAATAAGAGCATATATTAAACCGAAAGTGGTGAAATTGGTTGCTAAATAAATTAAAGGTAGAGATGATTTGGCTAGTTAGTTAGTTATTGTTAGGTATTTGGAAGATGACTTGTCATGTGATTGCAAAGAGCAGACAATATGATGCTTGCTTCCCTTTCCCGCCTCTGGAAAGCAACTACTGCTGTGTTATGCTTATGCTTTTGCTTACTCATAATAACTCATCTTTTCGTGATCCCTCCATTTGCTTTTTGTTTCTAATTTTAAGCCTCTAATATAACATTAGTTAATTTAATTTTATTTAAATTTGTAAAATTTATTTTGCTGTTTAGATAAACTATTAGATGATGCTGCGGTGAGCTCTTCAGTTTTTATATCTTGACTTTTCCTACTAGGTTTGTGATATACACCAATGAGCTATTACTTCACATGGTATCTTTGGTTGCTTTTCTAGGGAATTTTCGTATTCGAAAATTGGGAACCGAATTGTTAATAGGTGACTCATTTAGAGTGACTTTATGGGTTGGGCTTCTAGCGATTTGGGCCTATGTGTAATACATTGGGTCTTGGTTGTGCTCGTGCTTATTTACCGAGAAAAATGTTAGTTAGAGTATATGTAACATTCATACTTTGCACAATTACAATAAGAATATGTTAGCTTAAGGTACGGTGTATTTATTTTATCATTCTTATTCTGTAATCAATTTAGTTCAGTGGTGGAACTTACTTTTTCTCTCAAGTAATACTACTATTCATTAAGTTACCATTCAATTAGGTTATACACTTTTTAGTTTTCTATACAATGGAGATAAGGATTTGTGGGCCGATCGATACGACATCGACTTGATTAAAACCATTGTTAAATAAATGCACAAACAAAGAAAGGAAGGCTTTGTATAGTTGTAGACAACATATCCAATCAACTGAATTGGGCTTAATGAAGAAGATTAATTACTTAATTAGAATACTAAGTTTTAGAAAAGGCAAAAGTAAGCCAAGAGAGCAGGTTTGTTGGATATAGTTTAGCTAGGGAAGGGACCAACCTAAGATTCTGAACCATCGTTTGCAGTTACGAATACGATGATGGAAGCAACCTGCGTCTTCTAATTGAGTAATTAATTTCAATCTGCTTGGACTACTCCTACCATATACAGATCGAGTGAGTTTACCATACACGAGTCTAATAAGATATCATTATAAAACCAATTAGTGGTAGCTACAGTAATATTGACACAGATAGTTCTTTACAATTGCAAATGACTTCTTGACCTGGTCATAAAAAATTAACAACTTGGTGTATATTAGGTCTCAGATTTGATATTCCCCTTTCTTGTTGTATGTATATATTGTACTGCCCTTGCCCCTTGCGCCTCCCATGTACCAACAAATTTAAAATGTTCTTTGCAGTTGAACAGTGCTATACCAAATTGAACCGAACTGAACCAAATGCATTTGTGAAAGAAAACCTGTTGGTCATTGTAGCTCTAATAGGCATGTGAATTAACCTACTTAGCTGAAAACTTAAGTTGTTAGTTTGAGGTCTAATCAATAGTTATCTCCTAATATAGTATTGAACTGAATTATATGAGACTAAGTAAATAGTAACGTGTGAGAGGTAAACCAAGTTGCAGAACTAAACTGACTATACACTCATATACCTTACCTTAAAGGTGTGAGAATTTTCTACTATGATAATGAATGTATTAGAGTGTGTTCATCTTACCTCATTGAATTCCATTTGAAGTCATTCAATTTAGTTCATATATATTGTTCAATTCAGTTAAGATCATTCATTTCAATTCAAGTATTTTCAAACGAAACCAACACACCCTTAGGTACGTGAACAGGACAGAAATTCACAACATTTTTAAACAGCCGGCTGAATAGAATTTCGATATGAGTATTTCTCATATGACCAAAGAGCATACATGCAATGCATCTCAACTATTCTCCGGGGCCGCTATAACCCCTTTGAGAGGGACTCGTTAATGTTGTTATTGTTGTTTGGTTCCAAATTGTATCTGCAAAAATGTTATGCAAAATTAACAGAAGCAGAAGACACTGGGAGGTGCACATGGCTGATGTGTGATGACATGTTGAGGGCACATGTGAAGCTGCTAAAGTCTTTGTTCTCTCTGAGTCTTCCATATAGAATCAAAATTTGGAAGAAAGGACTACACCCCACTTGGCGCCGTTTCGTTCTGTTTTTAATTCTCAAGAAGTGTAAATACAGTTCGTCTTGTAAGAAATAGTCTTATTACATGATTTTTAATTACCTAATCATGCTGAAGTGCAATGACGACCTTGTAACACCCTACAGGCCTTGTTGATTTGATTTGATTAAAAGACGGCATCAACATGATTAAGAACGTAACGAACTTATAGCGCTTTTGGACTTGAAATCGAATTTGTTAGGTGTCTGACATGGGCTTTCATAGGTTTCATACATGATTATATGGTTGCTCTGATACCAATTGCTAGTCCATTTTAGAATGGATCCATGGACCATTGTAACCCGAGCTCGTGCGCTAGAGGCTCATGCTCAATTCAACCTAATTACTATTCATGATATGTTCATGTGACAGTGGTGAAAGTAACGGTGGTGCAACGCATATAGACTTTTAGCATAATAGCATTGCATGAACCAATGCGCAAATGGTATGCTCACAATTCATACAATTTCAGGAGGAAACAGCAGGTCAGGGTCAGGACAGCAATTTGGGTCCCCTGCCGAAAAATCAACGGCTCTGTCAATCCCCTGTTTCCTTTCCTTTCACTTTCACACTTGCTTTTAAAGACTCAATTTTGTTGTTCATACACATAATGATAATGGTGTGTATCTTGTATGCTTCATCTTTATAGCTATGACATTGACAGAAAACTCTTGTCCTCCTTCGAGGCCTTCACAAGAATTGGAGCTACAACAAACCATCATAAAAATAGATTAACATCAACTAGTCGAGTAGGAGATGCTTGTATTTGGCTCGTTTATGAGAAATGTATCATATCGAGTGCTCGTAGCAATATTAGGTGAGTTTTGACTAAATTTTTGACCAAATATACTAGCGAATTACTCATGAGTCATGAATGAATACACTAGTTTATTTATGACCTTAATTAGAGTAACAATTGTTTCGATTGGTTCCCATGATGTTGCCAATAAGTAAGGCTACAATTACTGTAAAACGTGCTTATGATGAATGTTGAATGCTATACGGTCGACCATTAACTGAAATGTAGCAAACTCCTAAGCCGTTACTGGGATGAATTTGAGGGCACAGAAACTCAAACACCAGTATTTTTTTTTAAAAAAAAAAATAACATAAAAAATGAAGAAAAACAGAGAAAAAATAAAATAAAAAATCACCAAAGAATTAATCTGACATGAGAAAATCCTGAGTTGGGTGAGAAGGCAGCACGTTGCAGCCACCAATTTTTTCTCGAAGAAAACAGAGTAAATTTTGCAGGATTATAAACAGCCCCGTGATCTCTGGAACTTTTGACTGCCAAAAGAAAAACAGAGTAATTAATTAACCAGCATTAAGCAAGCACTACTTTTTTCCTATCCAGATATTTCAAATGTTATGTTAAAGATCAAAAACAGTTAACTGTCTAACCTAACTACCAGTACCAATCTCATTTTTAAGTTCATTTTATTAAGGACTATCTTTGCCTTAAGGAAACTACTCAACCTGCTAGGTTATCACACATATATATTGATATAATACCTTATTTAAAAATATCAAAATCAATGGCAACTTCATGTTTACACATTTTAATGTTAATTCATGTTATTTAGATGTATTTTTTGAAGAGGTTTTCTGTTTTTGTCTCCTCTATCTTTTCTCTTTTCTTTCTCTAATACCTCCCATTAAACCTTAAGTTATATCTCCTATTCACCTCAGCTTGTGGATATGGCGGGAGCCTTGTCGGTGGTGATGTGTGTGTCAAATATACATACAAGTGTATTGCGTAAATTCGGAAAGTGGATGTATTATGGAGAATTTCAGCCATATTAGATAAGCATAATGAAACAATCTCTCAAAAAGTATGAATTTTCACTTTTAATTTTATTATGGTGGACAATTCCATGTATTTACAATAGCATAATTTCTTAACTAATTCTAATAATAAACCCAAATATATATTCTTCTACACATTAATAATTTAGGCATAAACAAGGTTAAATATTCCAATTGGCAAGGAGATAGGCATGCTGCCTACAAAAAAGCTTAAAATATGCTTCCTAGGCTCCTCTACACACTACATATATTCCAAAGCTGGAGCTTTTTAACTGTCTATGGGGAGAAGATATGCTTGATCTCTCTGTCATGCTTTTAGAGGCTTCTAGAGGTGGTGGCTAGTTCTTGGTTATTGGTAAATAAAAAAAAGTGCACTAGAAGGGATGTGAAAATATATAGTTTATTTTTAATTGCAGTGAAATTCTTAAATAATTTTGTTTATTCAATTGAGAAAAAATAATAATTTAATGAATTATCTAAAAGAAAAAAAATAAAATATCATGGCATGCATACTGCTTAAAGGGTTCCAATGCATCCTTTTTCATGTTGGTTTGTTAAGTGTATATGTAACTCAACTTCTTTTTGATGTGTGTGTTGCACTAAGGATATTATTCCTTTTTAATTTGTGGATAATTTGCTTTGCTTTTTGTCCATGTACAGGTCACTTATCCTGGCAAAGAATGTTCTTATGACTAAGTCCTTAATTGCTTCATGCATGCATATTGCATAGTACTAATATCATTGAAAAATAGATAAGCTAATGTCATCAGGCTCAATCACAAGAATAAGAATGTTATTAAGATTTCAACTCATTACTTTTATTCTTTATTTACTCTAATGTCAAGTGAAGAACTACTCCACTAAAAAAACTTTAAGGTGGTGATTTAATGCCCAACATCGATATTGTACATTATTAGCGAGCTCATGTCAAAAGGACATTCAAGATTCCAATGCTAAGAAAACAAACTGACCTACGTTTGATCTATATGATACTACATTCTCAGACGAAGGTTGATTTAAGCTTATATTCGAGCAAAATCCTTCTATAAATCACATGAGACAAGCTAATTAAGATGGCTGAATTTATTCATGGTAAACATACTTTTGCTCATATGTCAGGGATGAGAGCAATATACATTAAACTACCATATTCCGTTGTTTAAGCTCCGTATAATCTTCTAGTTTGGCTAAAATACGAAAAGATATTAATAAACCTACATCTACATCTATCAATAAGAAAATGTTAGGCTACTAAAAGTTGCGTTGCGCTTAAGGAACTTGTAAGGTATGATGTCCCTATAACCATCTCAAATTCTTACATGATTATGAAAGTTGCGTGAGAGGTATTCTAAATAAACATGTCCAATGTTTTATTTAAACTTGATAATAATCTCTTCCAAAATTTCATACTACCATATAAGTCCAAGCATTGAGAACTACTAAATTCCATGTGCATGCTTGTCCTAATGACAAAGTTAATTATAGTTTTGATGCGACTAATTTAGTAAGAGTAGTAAAAGAATTTTCTTCTCACCAATGTGATGCTACTATTATGATGTGATTATAAATGGGCCTTTTGGAACTTGGATAGAGAAGTAGAAGTTTGCCCAAAACCCAGAAAAAACAGATAGACACTCCCTGTAGAGTGTAGACTAGGACCCAAGAAGGCTCCATGCATCCAATCTGTGTTGGACAATCACAGTGAACCCGCCCAAGAACAAGGATTATGGGCTTATGGCCTATGATGAAAACGACCTCAGTGATATAAGGAGAGAAGAAAGTGCTGAGGGAGTATTTTTTTTTTTTTTTTTGCACCAAAAGAATCTAGTAATGTCAAGCGGAATATTTTCGCAAAAATTGAAAGTGTAACTTTTATATGTGAATGTAACAAATAGAAACACGTTACTTTAATTTAATCCTCTCTCGAGGCAAGATCATATGGTTTTAGGAATGTTTTTTTATGGATGACTTTTAACAAAATCCTTTATATTTATCATGTCAAAGTTGGCCCGACTAGAAAATACAACTTGGAACTAATCTGATTTTAGGACATCCAGAAATTTAGTGTTAGCCAAAAACGCCAAACCCGGCTCCAAACTAAAAAATGATCAACTTCAAAACAGGTTCACTTATTTGACAAGTTATTAGCAAAGTATCAAAGTATCATAAACAAGTTGTAAAACTAAGTCAACTAATTGAAGTTTACGGTATTAAACAGGGTAAATTTTAGTGAGTTATGCTTAGATTTGGCTAAAATGCACATAGGTATACTGACGTTTGAAAAATTACATTGACGTATACCAATTTTGAAAAGTTTACTGCAAATCACAAATCCGCTGACCGGAGCACATGAAATGACAATAATACCCCTGAAAGAGGGTTAGATATCCTTCATAAAATGTTAAGATAGAGGGGAAAAGAAAAAGAAAGAAAAAGAAAAAAAAACAATACAAAACAAAAGGAACAAAAAACACAAAAACACAAAAAAAAAAAAAAAAGTAAATAAAACACAATCAAACCAAATTAGTAGGATGTAAGCACTACACTTTTCTAAGTAAAAAAATATTAGAGCTAAATTTACATTTTGGCATAAAATTTTCAATAAAGTATACTGAGGTGGTATAAAAGGTTCAATAAAGTATACAAAAGGTAAAATTGTTAAGTTGAGTTCACGTCACCATTTTCTGCCCGAAATCTCATCGGAGTATACCTCAACATAATTCCTGAAACATCAATATACCTTTGTGTATTTCTGCCAAAATCTCAATATACCTCGCTGAGATTTACACTAAAATTAAGTGTTTTTAATATAAATTCAATATTTATATGATACCTCTGTCAAATTTCCACCATCTAGCTTCGAAAAACTATGTTCAAGATCAAGGTCAACTTCTTAGTTCTATAGTGCAATAGACACAATTTCTTATTATTAGGTATCTGCAATTTTGCAAATCTAATTGATATGTTATGCAGGGATCCAAGTACTCCAACAATTATGAGTATCCTCTACTGGGAATTCAATCACTTACAATTCGCTGCCATTAACGGAAAGCAACAACAATGTGTTTTGTACAAGTTATATAGCCAACATCAATCTTGGTATACAACGTCCTAAATTTCACATTTTGCATACAAACAAGTTTTTCCTATAGATCTTCCAAGGTCCATCCTATTGATCAAGTTTGCTTCACTCGAAATCTTTGCTGTCGAGAGTAATAACCAAATCAAAACAAATTGTGACGATCCAAAGTGCATTTCAATTCACAAAATTCAGCTCCATCCGAATCTGAAAAACATTTCCCATAGATATTACTATGATCATCAATCAATTAAACACTAGCACAACTTGTTAACATAGACAAAAGTATTATCCTAAACAAACAGTTAATGCAATTTGCTTCTACTTTCAGTCTAATCCTTCAAGACTTCCACCCTTTTTCTCTTCCTAGCCATGGAAAGCTGTGGTAAACATCCCTGTAGACCTGCCAGATACTAAAACATGCACTCTGTGTCGAACTCAAACACATCAAGAACCAACAAACACTCACCAATAATGTTGAAATTTCAATTCATTTGCTATACGAAATTATTGCTTCCACTATCAGAAACATCTGTTGTACTCAGATGAGCAGAAAATATCATGTACATAAAGGGTAAGACTTATACAAAACACAAATGAAAGAAGAAATATAAGTCGCAACCAGGCCCCCCGATCAGGAATCATGGGGGGCAGACATATTGACCCAAGAAATCTCTCTATGTGCACAGTACCATGCTTCCTTCCTTAATTTATCCAGGGCATCGGCTTAATTGTACACAATACAAAGCAAAGTTAACAAGAATAAACACCTCATATAAGAACTACACTAATCACAATCGGAAACAAAGATAGGAGGTTCATATTGGAGCATCAGTTTTAAAAAGCTCGAATTTTTTAATCTTCACTAAGAATCAGGACTTAGTCTGTTATTATTCATCATCTGCTCAAAGAACCTCCTTCCAATGTAAAAGAAAAAGAAGGGAAAAAAATTTAGGGAATAGGATTAAATGTGGGTCGCAACCAGGCCCCCTAATCAGGATTCAGAGGGGGCAGACATGTTGACCCAATATCTCTTCACTCTTTGTGCACACTACCATGCTTCCTTCCTTATTATCCAGAGCATCGGCTTATTGAGCACAAAATACTACAAACAATATCAATTCAAGACAGAAATTGCACCTATAAAGAAAAATAAGAATCATCAATACTAGTTCAAAATGAGAAGCCTTCATTGCCAAAGGCAGAAATCTCATTACATGTGATGACCTTGGAGCCCGATCAATTGCATCTAGCTACAACAAGAAACATCATTCATATCTCCGTTCTTGTGTTAAAATCACTAGGCATTCCCAAGGGTTTAAAAACACTTTGGAAATTAAGTCAAAATTACACTGTTATTGCTTCCGGTATATACAACATAAATGCATCAAAAACCAGCATCAAAGACATATGAAGTTGAAGCATATCCTAACATCATATTCTTGATTACACAAAAACAAGATTAAGGGAAGCATACCTTTGATATCAAGGTTGCAAATTCAAAGAGTAGCCACAACCTAAACTACAAATTAATATTAGCCAACAAATCCATCATATTACGGACTACAACCAAAATGTTATCCATCACAGAACATGGCAAGACACTGGTGAAAAAAAAAACCATTGGTCAAGACCAAAAAGATAATTAAAAAGAAAAAAAAAAGTAATTTTCATCAAAACCAAAGTAACAAAGCATTTAACAAACCCAAAAACTCAAGTTTGATTAGCATTAAATAAGTGTGCATCAAAGAGATTCCCATTTTAGACAAATCATCATACTCCAAAGAGTTATCTGATGTCCCTGTCTAGGTTTATCATCATCTGCACCAATTGTAGCTAAGCCTTTAAAAACCACAAATACAACTAAATTTGATCACTAGAACAATGGATGACAAACAGCCAAAAAAAATGAATCACCAAAATAGGTAAAGAAAACATAAGTTGGCCTCAGCGGTAGTGACAATCTTGCAAATATCATCATGCTTTGTACAATATCTGATAATACGTGCAATAGTTATGCATCATAGGCCAATCCCGCCATAATATGATTTAACCAAAAGGAAAATATGAAGCTGAAATTAAAGAAAAATAACAAAGAAAACATACAGACAAATAAAACTGCTGACAAAAGCAACATAATTGAAGTTCCACAAAACTACAGCATTTTCAACATAACATTTGCCATTGATTAGGACACATATATTACACTCCTATTACAACACAATTTTAATAAAAACCAATCTCACAAATGCATAGATTAAATTTTTTGAGTTGATTAGCTTTCAAGTGCATCAAAGAGATTCCCATTAAAGACAACTCATCATACTCAAAATTGAGGTCTGATGTCCCTGTCTAGGTTTATCATCATATACACCAAATTTTTCCCAGCTAATAACTCTTGATAATTAAAAAAAAAAAAAAATCAAAACTATATAACCCACAAAAGCAGACATTGCAAGGATAACTAGAAAGAGCACCTCAGATACAAATTTTGTTTTCAAAGTATGAACTCAGTGTAATTCTAGAGCTTAATGCATCACAGATGCTCTAATACATTCAACTGAAATCTCAAATTGAGCCCAAAAGCCTCAGATTTAAATTGTGTTTCATGGTATTTTACTACTCAAAGTATATTTATAAACCATCATAGGCAAAAAGGGCATAAACAATAAACAAACAATTGAAACGAAGAATAGAGAGTAAGAGATTACGACGAAGAATAGATCGCTATCGATCGAACTGGTGGAGAAGACAACCACGATCAAATTGATTTAGGGTTTATGAAAACTTGAGAGGTTAGGGTTTATGAGGTTTAATGAACAACAGAGATGAGGGTTTATATATTAAAGGAAGAACAGAATTAGGTTACCCAGCACAAGCCGCCGAGTGGAATGGCAAGTGACTCGAGCGCTTGAGAAGAAGATGAAATCTGGACCGTTGAAAAATCACCACTGGACCCGGTCAAAGGGCGGATCATGGGCTGAAACCCATATGGTCTTGGACCAAAAAAGAGTGGGCTAAAAATAAGGCTACGTTTTATGACCGTAAGTACTTTGGCCCAGCCCAATGAAGTGTTTGAGAAAGACCAACATTGTAAAGAACGCTTTGTTTCATTGTAAACCAAGCCATGAGCTAATAGAAGGGTATGGGAAAACTTGGGTTGACAAGAGTAATATTACATCCCCAATGGTTTGGGAATTGGGATGATAAATTTTGAACACGTGAGTCCCACAAAAATTTATCCCGTTCTAATAATAAAGATCTCATAAAAGTTAACCTCATACACACTGAAAATACATCCATAATTTTCATCTCATACTACTTTTTAGGCAATTCTCTTTCACAAATTCCAATCGCAAGTACACATATTCAAAAGCTAATTGTGTCAACCTAGCTAGGACATTAGTTCATCCTAACAATTGCACCAGGGCCATGTCGAAATTTGCTTTCAAGGTAATGGTTCATTCACCACACAACTGCAACAACAAAATCCGCTTCACAGATCTCCAATCCTTACAACTGTCTTATCCAATTTCTAACACATTTCAGACATGAACTCGCAACCCTTCTTTGGCCATCACTAACTGTAGAAAGTCATGATCAAATTAGAAATCCAAATAATGGGAGTGAGAGAGTGGGGAGTGTGGGAGCTATGATTTGGGAGGCCTGTCGGGGGGTGTCGTGCAAGAGATTCCATTCCATGCCCTCATCCACAACACAAGACCACAACAATTGAGTGAACCTCATAATAATTATTAACTA
>BSSO01002188.1:0-20206 GCA_030267885.1 Mesembryanthemum crystallinum | reverse complement strand
GCTTCTACTTCTACCCCTATTTTAACTTCTTAGAAGTCAAAAGTGGTGGAGGGGGTGGTGGAAAAGGGCGTGGTAAAGAAGAAAAATAGGGGAAGAAGTAGAAGTTGGGAGAAGTTTGGCCAAACGGGCACTAAGTATTTGGATATTACTGGATAATTGTATCATCCTTTAGGTTGCATATGTCCCTTTAGGTTCATACAATTTCTTGGTGCAAATACACTGGAACGATCTATATTGGAACTACTTCGTTCAGACATGGTTCATGACTATAACCAAACATTCATGCCATGCATGGCATGCTTTAGGTCAATCCACAATGTAAATGTACATATGTAATGATAAATCTTAAACATCTAATTTCTATGAAACATATGGTTTGCATTTCACTACTTGACACTCTTTCTCAAAATTCATAGAATGTTGTATACAAGCTAACTACAGTATGTCTTGTCCTGTGGCATGCCACATCAATCATATACTGCGGTATACGTGATCAAAATTGGTTTTAATCAACTTAGAGTGAGACTCCTTAGATCAGCCCATAAGATGTTCCCATTGTGGGTTAAAGTTCGAGATTTCCGACCTTTAAGTCCGGTCACTAGTGATTACAAGCTCATTATGAAGATCTTTTCTGTTCGACTTGGGGGAAGTTTTATCACTTACAAGTTACAACTTCCCAAGCTCAGAGTGCTTTCGTTGGGGGCCGACAGATTATAGATGCAGTGCTTGTTGCTAATCAGGTCGTTGATGATGCTAGGAAGTCGAGGTTGAAAGGGGTGTACAAGCTTGATTTTGAGGAAGCTTATGACAGGGTGTGTTCGAATTTCCTTGTATAGTACTTGAGAGGCAGGGTTTAGGGTTCGATGGAGGCATTAGATCAGAGGTTGCTTTTCTAAAGCTTTCTTCTCTGTAGTGGTGATGGGACACCTAAGGACTGATTATCTTCCTCTAGAGGCTTGCGGCATGGGATACTCTTTCTCCTTTCTTAATACATTGGTGGTTGATGTGCTGAGTATAATGTTAGAGAGGAGTGTGGAGGTAGGGGTAGTGGATGGTCTTAAGGTAGGCAGAAAAGGGATTTATGTTTCACTTGCAGTTAGCTAATGATACCATACTTGTCTTGATGCGCTCACAATTCTGCAGGTCTTTAAGGTGCTTTCAGGGATGATGATTAATAAATGCTAGTGTAGTTTGGCCGGTATCAACATTGAACAAGTAGCCTTGACTATGCTAACCGATTTAGTTGGTTGTCAAATTGAGAGTTGGCTGCTTACATTATTTGGGAATGCCACTTTTACTGATTTCAGGGAACCGGTGGTTCAAAGAAATCCAAAGAGGTTAGATGGATGTAAAAAGAGTTTATATTACTCTAGGAGGCAGGATCACGCTATTGCAGTCTTTGCTTGTCTGGTATCCTTTGTATTATATGTCTTTGTTCCCAATCCCGGTGGCAGTGGTGGCGGTGGCTAAGAAGATTGAGAAAATGATGCGATATTTATGTAGTCTGGGTTTGGTAGAGAAAGAAGGGTATATCTTGTTAGCGCGGATCTTGTTTGTAGACCGAAGATGGAAGGAGGTCTGGGAGTTGGTCGATTTTTGGCTAGGAATGTTGCTCTAGGTAACAGGTTAATTGGTTGTGGCACTTTCCTCTTACGCTAGGTGCTCTTTGGCATTGAGTGACTCGGAGCAAATACAGTTCGCGGAGTAATGGCTAGGATGCTCAAGTTATTGTGAGTGGTACACATGTCCTTGGAAATTTATAGGATAGGGCTAAGATCAGATTTTCGGAAGATGGCTGGTTGGATGGCCAGCCGCTTTGCAAAAGGTTTCCCCACCTTTTTCAATTCTCTACCCTCCATAAAACAGTAGTCTCTGCATTTATTATGTGGATGATCATTCTAGGAACTTTCATTTTTGCCGGCATGTTCACAACTGGGAGATGGATGAGCTTACTTCTTTACTTGAGATGTTGAAGCTTATTTGGCTTGTTGGTTGTGCCGATTCAAGGGTATCGCTGGATGATTCTACTGGGGTGTTTTTCTGTGAAGTGAAGGTACCTCTGAAGGTTACGTGCTTTTGTGTGGACTTTGGCTTTGGGGAAGATAAACACCAATGGCATGAGGCTGGTGAAGTCCAAGGCAGGCCAATTTTGCTGAATATTTTGTGTACTATATCATGCTCATAGTGAGACTTCTTCACACTTGTTTCTACATTGTGGGTGGTGTGTTTTCTTTGGGAAAACCTGTTTGGAGTGTCCGGAGAGAGTTGGGTTGTCCCATTCTCTCCGATGCTTTGTAGATATGTTTTGTGCGCTTTGGAGGAGAAAGGGAGAAAAAGGTGCGTTGGAGGAATGCTTTGTTGGCGATGCTGTAGTGTGTTAGGTTGGAGAGGAATGCCCAGGTTTTTAATGGTTTGCATATGTCACTTGATATGCTTTGGCAATGGGTTGCTTATCTAGCCTCGCTTTGTGCTAGGGCAGTGGGTGATTTTTAGCAACTATCTATTTCTCAAGTCCAACGTACTTGGGCTTGTGATGCTTCTAATGTAAGACACCTTGTCCTCTGCTTTGTGCTGTAACTTTTCTATATATATTTTCAACATTAGATGCCTCTAAATGAATGATTGTCTTTATAACACGACTAGTTAAATGAGGTGGTACTCTGTGGAGAGGGAGCATCAAGGGATTTAAGGGGTAAAATATCTAGAGGGAGAGGCTTTTTTCAGTTCCCTATTGATTTAACAAGAAACATGATATAAAACACTAATTATTCTTTGTTGCCAGCTTTTCTCTTCATCTCACATTTCAGTGATTGTCTCTTAACTAGGGAAACCAGCATTGAGCAAAGTCAGGGTACTGGAAAGAGATTTAGAGAAAGATCAGACACGAGTTCAGGTACTTTATGTTCTCTATATTTGCATAGAAGAATGCCTTTACATGTGAAATGGAATTTTAAAAATGTGCTTGAATGTGTGGGGTGTATTGTTGTATGCTGGACTTGCCCAATGTGAATGCTGGAAATACTAGTTAGTAAACTTATATTAGAGGAAGCTGCAAAATTCAATGTGGTGGAATCCATGATAATTTGTGATACATCTGAACATGTGTATTTGAGAAATTCCAGAAACAAGCAATTGGAAATTATAGATTGTTTAGGTTGATAGGATTAATTGACTGGTTCTAGGACACTCTAAGGTGGTGTTTACTTGGATGTAATGATGATTACAATGTGATGAGCATAATATAGTTGTACTGCTTTGATCCTGCAACTAAGGTCACGGGTTCAATTTGCGCCAGGATCTTTTCCAATAACTTTGTTTCTTCTCCCATTCCTTTTTTCTTAACTTTTTCTTTACCACTTTCTTTATTCTTTAAACTTTGCTGTGTTTCTATTTTGTTTTTCTTGGTTATTGGTAGCTTTATTTTTTTCCTATTATGTGTGCTCTACTTTCTATTATGAAATTCATCTTATTTCTATTTTTTATATTTCTTGAGGCTTTACATTGATTTTTTTTTTCCCCTTCTTGAGCACTGATCCTATTAAATTACGCACTTTTTCAATTGAGTAAATTTTTTTGCCAAGTATAACAGAAGACGAATTTTACACTCAAATCATGATGTAAGCTCTTCAAAAAAAAAATTACAAGTTGACCTTCTCAAAAAAGAAAAAGAAAATGAGCTTCTTATACTTATGCTTCCCACCTCCTGGTTGCTCTATTGGTTGTATTCTTAAGTATTGATTTTGGAGTGAATTATATACTAAGCTTCTGTCCATGATTTAAGTATCTTGTAGACAAGTCACAGGAGAAATTAGTCTTCAATATTGAAGTACGAGTACAATAATCCATTTATTGAACTCCTGCCATAGTAGGGTCTGGAGGGTCAGAAGTATGAAGCCCTGCAATTGGTATTCAAGAGGGGCTATAATTGTTTTAGACTATTACTTTGCACAAACAATGTAAAAAATTTAGAGAAAATGATTTAATCCATTATGATCTAAAGCGAAAAAATTGCCAACTAGTGACCCTTTGGCTAGTGATGAATTGGATGAAAGTTCTTCTCAATTAAATCTCACTTTGTCACTTTCAACTTCTACATCTGTAGGCTTTCGACTATTCTTAGCTGTAGCTTCTTTTGAACAGGTCGAGATACAGTCAGGAAGACCTCACCAAATCCGTATTCATCTTTCATTGATAGGGCATCCACTAACTGGTAAGTCATTGATAATAACCTCTAGGACCAGGGTTTTAGATAAGGTTGTTCAAAATGGATTTCAGTGCTTCCTTCTGTCAACGAATTTCTTCTTCTTTTTGTGGTAGTCAATCATGTTCTGATATCAATAATCTGATAATCAAGGACTAGAAAGTATATATTAATTTTTTTCAAAATTACTGATATCCATGAATATGTAAAGATAGACAATTATCCTTACGGAATCTGGCTTCATGGAAAATTTTCTTTGTATAGGAGATCTTTCAAGCTTTCTTGCCTTTCCAGGTTGTTGCAAATTAGTGACTGAAAGTCTCATTAGCTGAAGCATTGGAGTGTATTAAAGAACTAGGTTTCCTACATTCTTTTGGGACTTCAAAGGGTTGTTAATTTGTTATTGGTAGTATGAAGTTGGGTTTGCTAGTAAAGTCGAAGCTCTCTTCTGTTCACATTTTTTTCGTCTTTCATTTGGTCGTCTTCATCCTCATTACCATTAGTTTTCGGAAAAGTTTTCCCTTGTTTCCAAGTAAACTGTTTCATCTGAGCTTATAATCCCCAAATTGGGGCGATTATGGTGTTGGTGCAACTTCTATGTAATATTGTAATCACTACATAGATGAGGGGAGAGTGATTGAGTAACCCTGAGGGTCACTGACCCCCTCCTCTGTATCTCTCTACTATGTTGCCTTTCCCATAAATAAGGGGATCATTTTAGAGAGAGATTTCATTTTTTTCCAATTATGTGTAGCGTAATTGGTTTGATTTTTATACTTGTGGTTTTGAATTGTGATTTAGTAGATATCCTTTTAGTAGATGCTTAAATTACTTAATTCGCTTGGCTCAGTATCGAGGGGAGAGATAGTAATGTTATTTTTGTGGGCAGCTTGTTTCCATGCATGCACATGAGTTTAATTATTTGCTTTGAAAGTGTCAAATGAGTACAAGGCTTGGGGTTGACGGGCTTTCAGTTCATGAGGAAGTTGAAGTTTGTTTAAAAGAAGTCCAATGGTGGAAGTGTTTGGTTGCTAAGATCTAAAAGGAGAGATGATTATGGCCATTCTGGAATTGATTAATTAGGTAGTGAAAGTTTGATGATTAAGAGAGTTGACGATAAAGGATAAGAGGGGCATGAGGTAGACCATGAAAGTGAAATGGGCAAGTACCTGTAATACTAGTTCTAAGTTTCTCTATAAAGTGGTCACTAGAAAGATGAAGAGTTACCATAACTCCATAAGGAGTTAAAGTAATTGAGGATAATGGGCTGAGTTAATGAGTAAGAGGCTATGTTGATGGGATCACTTATTTGACAAAGATGTATCTGTTTAGGAGCTTAATAGTTGCAGCTTTGGAAAGTAATGCCTTATGTATAGTGAGGAGCTATGTTACTCTAACACGAGTATGAGAGTCGGGTACGGGTACGGATCCAAGTGTCTGACTCTTCATGGCTCAAACTTTTGGGCACTGGGACATTGTTCTAAATCTGGACACGGGTACGGGGATATGGCAATTGTGAAACTTGAGATTCTAAAAGACATACTTATGTGCACTTCACACTAAATTGGACTGACATGGTTACTGTGATTGTGTCTTTTCAGGTGATCCTCTTTATGTTGCTGGCGGTCAGCCAAAGTGCTATGACACTGACTTGGTAGATGAAAGCTTTGCAGAAGATGGGTATGCACACTCTGTTTTCTGTTTTAAAGTATATTTCCTCAGCTTATGCAAGGGAAATTAGAATTTTAGAAGCTTATGAATTTCGTATTGTTCCCTGCTTATCAGTCTTATCAAAAGTGTTTACCTCTCTCTTTTGCTAAATGACTATTGTGAGATAGAAACTAATATATGATTACCAAATTGGCGATGGTAAGTTGAAGATATTCCCTTAGATATGCTTACTTATACCCTTGCTTGACCATGAGTACAGATAAATTGGGAATTTATATTTGTGTCTAATCTTTAAAGGTTTGGTAACAAATTGTTCTGCTGTTGCTGCAATGACCTTTTCTGTGTGAAACATCATTTTCTTCATGCTCTCTGTGTGTTGTTGCTCCTTTTCATTATTGTTCTAAGGCAGCTTCTGCTGTCTTTCTTTTGACTTGTGCATGCCTTTCTCATGCATTACTTGTTCATAATATCTCATAAATGTGGTATTTTTTCAGATTCTATATTAGGTGTTCTTTCTTGCATCTTATTTATCAATGCACTTGTTCTCAATTAAGTCAACGATACAAGTTTTTTTTTGTTTTATGTCACCAACAGAGGGTATCAGCGTCCTGCAAAACCTGTACCAGGAGACTGTGGGTATCACTTGCATGCACATGAAGTAACACTATCTCACCCAACAACTAATGAGGTAAGTCTTTAAAGTGATTTTCTGGTGCCCATTTGTCAATCATCTGTTTTTCACAGATAGATTCAGGCTTATCATGAAGGCTGATGACATTTTCTTCTTTGACGTTAAATGTGTAAGATAAGTTATTTGAGGGTTTACTTTTGTAGTAGGTGGCAAGATTTAAATTTCTTTTCTTAATTTCTTTTGGGGTGGCGAGACCACCCTTGATTATTTCAAAGAATCAAATCCAAAGAGACTTATCTGAGCTCCACTTAATGGCTTGGCAAATGAAAATTTTCGTATAAACCGAAACTATAGAAAGTGGCCACATATTTGGTCTACAACCCTAATATAACATTCTATCCTTTGATAAAGAACATAGGAGTTACAGTTTATATACTAATTTCTCCCTTCGACATGGCCAAGTGAATAGAAAGGCAAGGTAGTGCATATGTTGTGTGTTTAGTTGTCATGAAATTGGATCCTTGTAGATATGAAGAGTAGCCTGGGGGGTTGTTCCTGATGAGTATATTTCCTCTACCCCTGGTTTTGTCAAAGGCCACAAGAAAATTGGTTTCTTTATCAAAACCTGTAAACTTGTACTGTTGGATAGTGCTTGTTTCTGTTACTTTTCATGAAGTGTTTGGAAAGCCTTGAAATAGCATATAATGACAGAACAGAGAACACCCCATGAAAATCCGACCATTGACGGGGTCTAAGAAGATCATCACGTATCTAGCAAAACAATTTTCAAAAATAGCCATAGGTCCATCCATACCATCATGTTTGATGCATATCTGTTGCTGAGAAGTTGTCTCTTAAATGAGTATACGAATGACTATATTGCTCCAATCCTATATTGAAAATGCTATCATGTTTTAAGATAAATTAGATGTGAAATAGGAATTAACTAGGTGATGTCCACGCTTCAGTTCAGTTTTGTACTAAGATCTCTATAATGCTCTAAGAACTTACTCTCTTCAACTTATTTGCTCAGTTTTCAGTTCTGCAACTTACTTTTTCTCACATTTTACTACTATTCATTTACTTCTATTCAGTCAAAATAAAAAACCTATAATGAATATTCCATGGGATTGTTCATGAGAACCTTCAAAGCCTGTGGAGGGGCGGAGGGGCCCTTATGCCAATCGTTAGAGAATCACCTCATCCGCAGAATTCAATTATATCACCTTCAATATATGAAATATGGGAAATGTATGATGAGAACCTGAGCTCCCAGCCCTCCTGTAACCTGTTTGAGGTCTAGCTTTCGTGCAAAATGTATGTCACTTAACTTTACTGAGTTTTCTCCATCGCTGCAGGTGATTAAGATCACAGCACCTCTACCTTCTGTGCTCAAGTTGGCAGAAGAAGATAGACAAGGAACAACTTCTTCTAGGAATAGCTGAAGTAGAACAGGTCAATACACATCTTTAATTGGTAAATTGTTTTGGGGAACTGTAAGAAAATGTACCCTTGTATTTTAACCATGAGCCCATGATCCTCCAAATTTTGACATGTATTTTCATGCTCTAATGTTTAGATATATCGTCTTTTCATCTAAATGGTTCAGGACCACTATGTCATTTTATGGTCTAACAAATAATGTCCACCCTTCATGCAGGGTGTTTCAGTAAGATGATTACACACATTGTAACTTTTTCTGCAGTGATGTCTCTCAGAGGTGAAAGCAGAAATATAAACAAATTTTGCAACAAGGATAGACAGGTACAGTATTTTGGGAATCTGTTGAATTCAAACTCTACTCTTGAACTGAATTGAAACAAGAGACTCAGAATTTGTTGACAAAAGATGGAAGGAGGCTAACAAAGATGGAGCTATTTGATTCCTCACCTCCCAAAATCTCGCAGATTATTTCCATATTCTTTTTTCCATCAAATACAACAAATGCAAACCTGCAATATTACAAGCCAATCTAAGGGGAGCTCTAACAACAAAAGAGATGAATCCAACAATACAAAAACCTAATGTACAGACTGTGGCAAACAAAGATTATTTGCCAACTCAGGGCCTTTTCCTACTAAAAGGCCCTTGCCATTCCTACTACCTCCCTACATCTCCACCCTGACCTCTCCATGATCCCTCCCTAACGATCCCGTTTCCACCATGACTACCACCACCACCACCATACTGCGGAGTTCTGGCATAGTGCAATTTTAGTGCAGCCACGGGATCCGATATCCCAGTACACGAACCTCCAACAAGTATTTCCCCTCCCTGTACAACGTTCAATTTAACTAACCCCTTCCCCTGTTGCTGTAAACTCGACAATGTATCAAAACCGTTCCTTTGTGCCGCCTCAGGAAATGGGTCCTGCCTCGGCTTCATTTCCAATCTGAAAGGCTGTACCCCTTCCTGGTTTCTGTAAACAGGATAGTCCACGACACTTCCATTGCTACTGCTAAATTCCCGGGGTGAGAAGACACGAGGGCCATTCATGTTGCATTCAGAAGTACTAACAGATGCTACTTGCAAAGGCTGTGGCTCGGTTTTGGATGAGGGAATCGAGTAGTTAGCAAATGCCGTTGGACATTTGGCGAATAGTAGAGCTGAATCTGGCAAAGATGAGAAGCCAGTTTGTATTTTCGTTCCATCCCAGAAACCATAACTCCTGATTGGAACATTCTCGAGTCCCAGAAAATTGTGGTCATGCTTCCCCCCTGAGGCAGAATTGCCGTTCATATCAAACTTGCCACCAGAAACGGGATGGTTCTCTGATTTATCGTCATTTTGGGAACTTGGGGTTGGTTTATCGGCTGAAGCAGGTTTGCTGAGAATCTTGCCGAATAATTTGACATCACCATTTCCACAAGGCTTGTCGGTTTTAAAATTAGTCTGAGTTTCACTCTTGACAAGGAAAGGAAGCTCAGTAACTGCATTCTGTGATGAACGACGACTGCATTTTCTCAGATAAAACTCCTGAAAAGATCGCTCTTTGGTCTCTGATCCCACCTTACAAGGGGTAGCATCACTAGTCTCTGTCTTGATCGACAAATCCAAGGGGAAACCCTTGAGAACCTGCGAGGATTCACCTTGGTACATCATGGAGCCACCAGATTGCAAATGGTGCAAGTTGTCTCCGGTTGTGGATTGTTGACACCACCCATCTCTAGGAATCCCAAGGTCACTGAGTGATGACGAGAGAGTCACCCCATTTTCTGAATTAGTAATCTTCTCATCAGTGAAACCAACAGGATCCATAGCAACACTTGAAACAACAGGCCCTTTTTCAGCATCAACAACACCCATTGACACCTCCATCTTAGAAATGTCATCCTCTGTTATTAGCTGACCTTCACCTCTTGGTATATCACCAGCTGATTTCACCTGAACATCAACCACCCCATCATCAAGGGCTAACCCTGAGCTATCTGCTCGATCTCCTGAAAATAAATCTTCTCGCATGGTATCAGCATCTCTATGATCTAACTGTCCTGGACCACAATTATCCTCCGATAAATTCAATTCAGTAATGATCACTTCAGGCTTGGAAACATCTTGGTTTATGTGTGGCAAGTCCTCATCAGTTCTAGAGCCTGACTTGTCACTGCACACAACAGAGCCCGTCTCTACAACACAAGCATCTTCAGTGTCGCTCCCACCACCATTTCCGTCAGTGCTTTCATGGATGCCTTCCAAGCCGGTTCCAGGATGTATATTGTCAAGACCAAGGCATTTCCGAGCTTTACTGTAAAAGACCTTACATTGATCCCTTGACTTTGTCCCGACACATCGAGAGATCATCACAAAATCCCTTCCATGAGATGAAAATGCCTGCACAAACAAAGACTTCTCATCATCTGTCCAGTCTACTGGGTCCATCTCCCCACAACTTTCATCTGAATACGTGTCATCATCAACATTCTGTGTGACCTCTGGTGTCAAAGGCCGCCTATTTGAGGATCCAACTTTTTGATGCTTCCACTCCTGGTTGCCCTCTCCAGGATCAACAGAACTAGTAATACAGGAGCTCATTGCCTCTGATGATAGTGAACCACATATGCCAGCCAATACATCAGCAGCGGCAGTCTCTCTTTCATCCTCTGCAGCATAGAAACTACTCGATGTTTCAAAGATGGTATCTGATCCTCTGGATTTCCTGTTGCTAGATTTCCCTGAAAGCAACTTGGAAGGTTCCATGGCTTCATCAGCTTGGGATGCAATAACAGAAGCTGCACCCAAAAGATCAAGGGAAGCAGCATTCATCTCCCTACTCCATTTCTTCTGAGATGTTACTAGATAAGTATCGCTCGATAAGGGCTTCCCTTGCTTTTTAAACTCCAGCTTTTTATTTATTTTTGCAAAACATTCAGACTTGTGATTCTTGTAATAGAACTCAATGCAGTCAGCAGTAGTCTTGTGATCAAGATAAGAAGCAATCTTACTAAAATCTTTCCCAAGAGTAGCCAACTTGTTCATGAAAATTTCCTTCTCTTCGACAGTCCAGGGGTTGATCAGAGCTCTCTCCTCCTCCATTGCACAAGGATCTTCAACTAATCCATTATTTGATACAAACCTTGACAACATCTTTTCCTTCTCATCCAAGATCATAGCTGGCATTTTCAGATTGCTCCTATAGATTCTGACCTGAGAATCTGAAAGCAGCTTGCCAGTATAGCTTGTGATCTCTGCTGGAGGAACCAGATTTAAAATTCCAGCTGCAAAAAATTCCACAATGTTCAAAACGACAAGTAATAGGCCATATAATTTTACAAATTAATCCCAACCACAGAAACATAACAACAATAACATTGTTAAATAGCGCAATAACTTATGCATGAAGCAAATCGTTACATCAACATAAATTTATGACGAGTATAGTGAAAAATGTCTGAATAGATCTGCTGCTACTTGATCTTGCTACTGAATCTTCCAGAAACAGTCTCACTTCTTTAATAAAAGTAACAAGTCTTTACGCTTAGGTTCCTTGCGTTATGGTGATTCATGAAGCAAAAGATACTAGAAATGTAGTCATAAGAAGACACATCACAATTTAACATCTCCCATCAAACAAACTCCTCAATATCCTCATTGGTTTGACCATTGGGCTTCTACTTCAATTTTATGCATTTTGATTTATTATCTAGCCCTAGCTAGTAGCAATAATTGTATTCTTCAATCAATCCATCAAGACCCCACAAGGAATTCAAAGACAAAAGTGGATTCCGATATTATAGTCTAGATAAAGTGAAACACCTTTCTTTCACAATAAACCAGCAGCTGTGTATATGACACTCCCATCATAAACAGGAAAACTCGTTTCCTTTATCATAAAAAAATCAACTACAGAACTCTAAACCTTTTTAAGAGTGTCCATTACAATATTACTACTAGCATAGAAGAAAACAACCATCATGTACTAAAGAATCAACTAACATCACCAACCACAGATCAGCATGTGATTAGAGCTATAAGCCTGTATTGGTAAGCATCTGGTTCCCCCCCTCTAAAACTTCCAAGTGTGTCCATCCCAATATTACTACTAGCATATAAGACAACAACCATTATGCCCTAAATAATCAACAAACATCACCAACCATAGATCAGTTTGTGATTAGAGCAATAAGCTTTGCCTGTATCAGTAGGCATCCGGTTCCCCTCCTCAATGCTATACAATTGAGAAATGATAATCAGAAACTAACCGATAAAGAAATGTATTTCGAGTTCAGACTTGGGAGCTGCCATTCCCTAGAATGCAGAGCTTCGACTATAACTATAATGCTATAAGCAACACGCCTAAACCTATTGAGGTGGGCATCCAGATCCTCCTAATAACTCGTATATAATAAAGAAAAAATTACTCTACGGTTACCTGGCAATTGGCATCAGCACCATTTACACACTATTCGAACAAACATCTAGAAAATATGAAAATGATGTTTCTATATTAATAGTTGCCATACCCTTAAATATACAGAACTTCAATCAAAAAACTATCAAAAACAACCAAAAAAAAAGGGAAAACAGATGAATTCCATTTCTACTAAACAGCCTATACAGCTGAAATTTTCATATGCCTATGAATGTTTTGATTGGGTTTACTTTCATAAGAATTTCTACTTTTACATATTCAATTTTAGTTTTTTTTCATTTCAGGGGACAAATGGTAGCTAATCAGTTTTCCTTCTTTCAATGCAAGACCTTCGTGTCTACAGAATAAATTGAATCTACATGCTCGTCCACCATCCATCTATGTACATAACTGCCTTCTAAACTTTTTTTGGCACCAAACTTCCTTCTAAACTTATTGGCTGATTTTACTACGACCAAGAGATCTTGCTATATAAATAATATCCCCATGTGAACCCAGAAAATTTATCCAAACTGGTTGTTGCATTAATGAATCTTCCCTTTAAGAAAATGCCATTAAATAAGAGATTGATTACAACTCAGTTGTTTACAATCACTCTGCCCAAGCGTTGTCTACCATAATACTATTAGTAACTTTATCCTTTAGCTAATTCATAGAAGTCCTTACCTAGCGCAATCAACTTCTGATAGTTGGCATTAAAATTTAAACTTTAATCACAGTTGAGTGTACCTTAAATTACCAAAATGTAAACCTACTAGAGGAACAGCTTGAACTGCCTTTACAAAGTAATTTCATCAAGTGTAATCCCAGGCTAAATTAGTAATAGAAGTTGTAAGAGATCATCCTTACCTTGTGAATTAAAGCGTGAGCGAATGGAGGACCTATGTTTCAGATTCCCACTTTGCATTGTTCGTGAGCTCAGGTCATGTTTCTTCTGTGGTTTCGTTCGCTGACTTTTCAAGGAGAGTAAGCGCAAGTCCTCCTTCCAAAGATGCTGAAAAGCTCTGTACTTCAATGCTATCGCTTTCTCCTTAAATTTTAGAAACTGCTTTCTCTTCAGAAACTTTTCCCTAATTGTCAAATCAGCTGGCGAATGTGATGCTCTATTTGCCTCCAACGTGTGACCATAGTGATCACGAGTAGGCAATAACTTAACAAAGACTTCAGAGGCTCTGGCAGCAGAGTCCTTATTAGATGCGAATATAGAATCACATATGCTGTCCCCTTTTGGATCACATACACCCAGATTCACAATATTGGTTGCCAGACTATCATTGTGCCTCACCGTTTTGTCATCATCTTGGCAGGATGTTCCCACAACCTTTTCTGCATCAACGTCCATAGCCAAATCCTGAGTCACACATCTGGTCAATTCTGCAAGATCTGTGTTTTCAGAACAATTTTTCCGACCATCATGGGACACTGACTTTTGGATAGCAAGTGGTTCCACAAATTTGGATGTTGCAGTACCAGGACTATCTGTGTCCATGTTCTGAGTATGAGCTCCTCTGCCATCATCACCAGGGACGATCTTATCAACAATAATGTCTCCAGATGAAACTAGTTCCAAAGGTGGTGGTCTTGAGGTCACGTTCAGATCTTCACAAGGTTTGTCTTTACAATCTGCAGACAAAGAATTTAACGATGATGGAGAAGTCTTGCTGCTTCCAGAAGCAGACTTCAATGACTTCAATTCATTTTCGAGCGAATCAATCTCAGTTTCAGTCAATTCTAGTTCCTTTGAAATTTCAGCCTTCCACAGCAGCAATTTATTTGAGGCTGACGACTTCACAAAACCACAATCCATAGAATACTGGTCATCTGCTAGTAGCAAATCATTAAGCAAAGAGCTCAAATGGGTGCTTGCGCTCCGTAACAGCTTTTCTAGACTTAAATGCAACCCTTCAAGCTGAGTCTCAGACACAGGCATCGATGACACACTGAAGTTGTTAGCATCACCATCTGCATCTGTTACTTTCCCATATGTCTTGTCTTCCAGCCCTGTAAAGAGTAAATGAGATGAGAGACTGAAAACATATGGCAAAAGTTTGGAACCAAAAAAAATAAACTAACTATAATTGGATCCACCGTCCCAGAAGAAGGAACTAAGATGGGGCATTCAAACTGTCCCAAATAAAATAAAAACAAAAAAGGAAACGAACAAAAAGAATCAGCGACCACCCACGACAAATTATAAACACAACTGCCATATTTTCAGGTTTGCAGACAAGTAAATGGAGTAGCATACATACTCCACATCATTGAATATCAGCTTATGAGACTTCAGAAAATCAACATCAACCAAGATCTAATAGTCACAACCCTTGCATCACAACTAATCTCAGTGAATTTAACATGGACCCAAGACATAAAATAAATAAGAAAACTAACAAGGCTTTGGGTGAGCATAAGCACAATAGTCAAATATTAATCCACCAATAAGACAAGACATGTTTCTGACTACCCATTCCACCATAACAAAGATATTGCTGAATTAAACATCCTTTGATGAAGGCCAAATCAGGCGTGCATGAGCCCAAGCCATGAACAGACCAATAAACGCCAAGAGTTTTAAAAACATAAAAGGCCAATCTAAAAAGATTTCAAATGAGACCAACTCAGGTGTGTGTAAGGACCAATAATCCCCTCCCACTTTTGCTCCAGAAGCATGAAAGGCAAACATTGGAATTGGCACTTAGCAAGTTAGCAATCAAATTGCTGTAACATGTATGGACAGAAGCTGCTTGAAATCTTAACAAGGCTTCCAAATTTAGTTTTGGGCTCGCCATTATTGGTTGTGGAAGATAAAATGCCCTAAAAGACATTGAAGCTCATAACCAAGGATAATAATGCATAGAAGTGGTACAGAATATTCATAGAGCATCTGAGCAGATTGCAACTATATACCACAAGGATTAAAGAGACCTTACAATCTGTTGAGAGACAGATATACTGCTCTGTTACTATATAACAGAAAGACTTATGTTAGTGGAAGAAGAAACCAGCACCTGCAGCAACAGTATAAAACAATTGATCTTGAAACTCTCAGATCATATCAAGAAGTTCGAAAGTTTGGACAAAAACGAAAAGAGAGATTAGGGAAGACAGGTTACTTGGTCAGCACTAGATATCTACAGATATGCATTGAACAAGGTACATGCAGATCATCAGAACCGCTCATCCATCAGATTAAGCAAAAAAAAGTTGATCAGCATGAACCAGACACGAAATAATTGGGTCTGGGTTTATCCCATGACTAACTTCATTAAATGGATCGACACTTTCACCCTATTAGAAAAAGTAAGTTAGGTTAGGCTTGAGATATACAACCCAATAGTGACCTACTTCGACTCATTTAATATTACAGATCAATTTTCTTTCTCAAGTCAAAACATCTAACCAGCATAGAACAAACATCAAGGACAATTCTGCAACTCCATTGGCAATTATGTGCGATACACCTTAAAGGATCTATAGTTCAGTTTTTAAAAGTGCATTTATACTGTTTTGAACTTTTCTTTTCTGTGATTTCTTCACCAATAAGAAATTAGATAAATGGGTTAAGCAGATTAAGGGATATCCCTCTTCATTAAAGAGATCAAATAAGTGTTTGGATTTTCTTGGTCAACCTGTTCATCTTTAAACAAACACGAATCCGAGACTTTAAACACAATTGCAAGCCCTACCACCAGATAGAAACAGAAGTCGTGCACATTAAGGAGGAATAAGAGTTACCATGACCAATATCCACAAAAGTATCACGTCCCAACATAGCATACACAAATGACACAAGGATAGGCAATTCCTCCTATTACCCAAGTATCAGACACCAATCACCAATGCACAACAGACACGCATCTAGAGATGACATATAAGATAGAAACTTGCAAAAAAATTGCAACGCATTAAAAATACTGTCAACTGTTACTGATGTTGAAGAGAGCAAAACATAAATAAGTTAAAGGGCAATGGTAGAATAAAGTGACATTCAGGTTCCAACTTTGAGTTATAGATACCACTGTCAAGTACAGAAATAGCAGGACATAGAATCCTCTGGTAGTACCGCTATTCAATATAGAAGATGGAAAAGAACTAATACCTGGTGAAGAGCTACAAGCCACAGATGAGGGTGTGGCAGGGGACGAACAGTCAGAGAAACCTGTAACCCTGGGACTCTTGTCAGCTAAATTTGAAGTGAGTGAATGTGTCGGTTCCCCATTACTAAGTGATCGAGCTTTTCCAACTTTGCCTGGATTTTCTTCAGGACCAACTTTCTTTTTTTCATACTTTGCCAGCCCCTCCCCCCATCCAAGCCGTGGCTTCTTCCGAGATGAAGTCTCTTCTGAAGGGACAAGAGAGGGTGCACAAGCAGCATCACCTGAAGGTGATTGAACAGGGCTAACATCTTTTGGGGGCAAATCACCCTTTAAATCATTAGAATCCCCTCCAATGCTCTTCGAGCTGCTTGAATGGCTAAAACCAGAACCCCTCGATGTCATGCTTCCTGACCGGGACCACTTCAGAGGCTTCCAGTCAAGAGACCCCAACGAGTTCTCCTTCTCAATTCTCTGCCCCAAGCCTGAGCCATTGACATCACTCGTTTTATCAGCCTGGTCCTTTGAGAGAATCTGATCACATGGGTCTGAGTGAGGATGAGAAGCACGCATAGGTGAATCACCAACTGACCTCTGATCATTCATAACATGTGGCCTGCCTTGTGTATTTGAAGGAGCAGCATGGTGGTGGTTGGGTTCCCACGAATGACCTCTCCACTCTTTCTGGCCAAAAGAGGAACGATTTTCCCTATAAAATCTACCATACCTTCCATCTCCGCGAGGAACAGATGGTCTGAACCCATCATCATCTAGAAACCGATCACCAGACCGAGCTGTTGGATACCCATGGCCGGAATCCTCAGGATACATATGCCATCCACCCTGCTTGCCATGACCTTCAGGATAATAAAAAAAGAGGACCAATATCATTACAAGAAATATAATCGACAGCACAGGGAAATTCCATAAGATATCAACTAACTCATACAAACATCATACAAACTGCAAGACCTAAAAAGAACACAAATAAGAACTCTACACAAGCGCTAAGAGTGTGAAATACCATCCGTCAAAAACCTCAACCTAACCCACATACCAACTCCTTCCCAAGAAAGCTAAAATTAGCCAACCGTTCATTGACCGAGTGATGCCTCGCAAATGGAGAATCTGTACCCTAAATAAACCCCAGGCATTATCAATCTGCATAGATGATCTCAGCAAAAATTCTAATAGACAAGGGTTCATCAACCTAGTGCTGCCAGGCAGATGGAGAAAGAGCAGCATCCCAATCAAACCCTAATAAACTTTTTTTTTTTTTGGTTTTAACGAGGGTTTTCACCACCAAGGGAAGTGAATAATCCCCTCGCCCCGGGAGCTCCACTTAAGGGTAAACCCTAATAAACTTTTATCCCATAAAGAGGCATACAGCAGCCCATAGTCCTCAATTTCCAAACTCAAAAGCAATAACCAAAATACAGAACTTGAAAACCCACAAAACCTAGAAGGTAAAATATCAATCACAAACAGACCATGTTAAAACACGAATCAAGCCCTTAAGCCACCAAAACCCAGCTCCACCAACCCACCGGGATTCAAAAGGGTCGAAAGGAAATAACAATTGGAAGCTAAAATCAACTGGGGTTTTTTGACCTAGGAGGGCTGCCGACAAAACAAGAGTGAAAACCACCCTAAACAAACTGTATAAATTTTCTAAACCCAATCAACAAACCAAAAAACAAAAAANAAACATCAACGATACAGGGAAACCCTAGATTAGAACTCCCCCCTCAATTCCAGTGACAAAAAAAAAACACCATAAAAGACGATGTTCAACCCGTAAACGCCCAGACCCACCGACCCCAAGGATTCAACTGAAATACCAAATGGAAGCTGAAATCGAACTGGGGTTTGTTGACCTAGGGCTGCCGACAAAAGAAAAGTGAAAACACCCTAAACAAAGAGTATCCTAAACCCAATCAACAAACAAACACCAAAAGAGAAATGAATCCCATCAACGATACAGCAAAAACCTAGATTAGAACCTCCCCCTCAATTCCCTCGCAAAAAAACACCATGAAAGATAAAATAACAACAATTGTTCTATACAAAGAAACACAGAAAGATGAAAAAACACACTAACCAGGTGTGCGGCGAAACTCAGAGGGGAAACCCCAGCGCGGCGAGAAATCGCTGTTGTTGTTGTTGTTGCGGGATCCGCCATAAGAGGAGGAAGAAGACGAATCCCTCCATCTCGCAACCGGCCCTAACGGCTCGCCCCGGTCGAGGCGGTCATGTTTCCGGCTATCCCTAAACAAGTCCTTCCGATCCCAAGGCAATGGCTCCGGCGGCATCAAATTCTTCCCACACCCACTCGCATGGGCAGCCAAACAAACCAAAAATACCTACAAAAATCCAACCAACCAACCAACAAAATTCCCCAATCTCGCTCTTCACAGCTCCGAATTAAACCCTAGGATTGCACCAAACCCTAACCCTCCATTGAAAACCACAAGAACAACCAGATACGGCGAGAAAACGGGGTTTTTAGGGTTCCAAGGATCGATCAAACGGGATCTCGAAGATTGAGTTATGCCAATGCTTCTGATTTTTGTCTCCAATGGTGGATTTGAAGGAGGAGATTGGGTTTTTGAGGGGAAAATCTTGTGTTTGCTGATGATGCTGAGAGAAGAGGGGAGTTTGCTGATAGAGAGAGAGAGAGAGAGGAAGAGAGAGAGAGGAGAGAGAAGGGAGGTGAGAACGTGAGACGATAAGAGAGAGAAAGGAGGTGTTAGGGAGGAGAGACTACTTGAGGAGAGAGAATGGTATCTCAACGGCGTTATTTAACTCCATTTAATCCCTCCCCTTCACGTCCGGCTCTATCCCCTCTCTTAAAAACCTAATTCTCTTTTTTCTTTTTCTTTTTTTTTTCTTTTCTTTACTCTAGGGTTTTCTTTTTGTTTCTTTTTTTTTTTTGTAGGTTTAGATGCACCCGAGTGCACTGAGTAGGCATTGGCTCGTTTGATGTATGTGTTCGGGGGGCAGTCTGATACGAGTGAAAGTGTAACTAGACCTGTTAAACTTGACATCCATATGGTTTCGGTTTGAGTCATTTTGAGTTGGGATTGGGTTGATCATCGGCTTTAATTCAATTCTTAAGTTATTTTTTTGGGTACAAGTTCAAAAAGCGAGTTGGGTTTTCGAGTTGAGCTAACTTTAGGCATGTCCAAATACGACGCAATGAGAAGAAAGGTTTCATCATTTTCAATAATGTGGTCAGCATCTACTACTTGACCTTTCTGAGACCTTTGAAATTGATCTTGACTTTGAAGCTGAAAGTGAGGGTGGGAGCATTGGCGGACACGAAATCAAAAGTCGGAATTTGATCTCTTAGATCCCATTCTTTATAACAAACTCCGCCTATAATCTCAAATAAATGTTCTTTTCTCGTCTTCTATCAACCTGGGACATGTGAGTTCACATAGCAATCTGATAATGGAGCTAGGTAGTCCGAGCCAACAACTATGGCATGCCTTCTTCCACATTAAACTTGAGGTAGGACAAAACCCTATTAAGTGATCTATATCTTCACTGCTCTTGCCACATAGGGGATAATAGGTATCTAAAGGAATACCTTGTTTACTTAAGGAAATGATTATCACATCCTCACTGAAATAGAATTTTCCATCTCCTACCTTATAACGCAAGATGTCTGATGGCGGACGTCGATTTTAAAGGATATACACTAAGCCCACGAAATGAGCTCTTAACTTTACCTTCCG
>BSSO01002187.1:0-20214 GCA_030267885.1 Mesembryanthemum crystallinum | reverse complement strand
TAAGAGAGGCGGCCAAGATAGAGGTAGTGGAAGATCAAGATGAAAATGCAAACGAAATTTGTCATCTCATATACTTACGATGGAGTATAGATTGGTCTGCCAGCCTCAAGGTGTAGAGTTACATATCCCTCCATGCCACTGAGAAGTGATCTTTCCTTTATGTCCGTATAACCCTGCCAAGGCACCAGAACCATAAATTTTCCCGAGTCTTAACTGATTCTTAATGTTTAAAGATAAAAAAAAATAGAGCTTACAGCGGCTTTGGCAAGTGCTTTTGCAAGTATATCGACCGCAGATAAACCAGAACTACTCAAAAGCTCCTCAGCAGCATCCTTGAATGCAGGAATCACACTGATATATTGAAGAAGACCACATATTTTACACGCATATATCAGTAAGCTGATAAGAGAGGAGATATCATATCTAGCAAGGAGGCAAATCACAAGATATATATACCTATCAGAGATTTGGGTGATGCTTTCTGCTGCTTCTACACCAGCTGCTTTGGCAACATCAGCCGGCTGTGGCGCAGCCAAATGCTCAAATTTTACACCAGATTCTCTTTCTATCCTTGAGAAGTTTGACTTTTTAGGATCAAAAAGCATTACAGCGACCCCCGTATTCCCTAGATTATATCAATTCACATTTCAGTAACTTAAATACATCAAATTGATTGATAATTACACCAGTATAGTATCATCAATGCGCACCTGCCCTGCCCGTACGTCCAGAACGATGGATGTAGGCTTCAACATCACGCGGCGGTTCACACTAAACCCCATAAATAGAAAAATGTTATAAGACGCTTAGCATCAACAATTATGGGACAAATTCAAAAGCGGGAAAACTTACCTGGATGATCAGCTGAACGTCATTGATATCCAACCCTCTGGCTGCCACATTTGTAGCTACCAGTGTCAGAAATTTTCCGGATCTAAATCCTTTAAGGGTAATCTGGAATTCAAAAGATGCCAAATTAGTGGTAAGCACTGAAAAACGCAGCAGTGATCCAGAATAAGTACACAAGAACCAAAAACATGAGCACATAAGTACAAAATTACCTCTCGCTGTGACTGTTGTATGTCCCCATGCAAAGGCCGTGCTCCTGCCAACGAGCTAGCGAGTTGAGAAGCGCAGTCTTTTGTCTCAGTGAAAATAATTGTTCGACCTCCACTGAATTAAATTAATACGACGATGGAATAGGTAAGATGTTTTTATGGCTCAGGTGCATCATATGACAACAACAACAAAAAGCAACAAAAAAAAAAAATAAACAAACCTGCCATAGCAACGAATAATGTCAGGAATGAGCTCAGCCCTGGCAGAGGCAGAGCAGGGTATGACGATGTGCCTAACACTGGTGCTGGCCTTCATTTTCTGATCACTCACAAGATCTACAGTTTTCTTATCAGATTTAAGAAACCTGGAGGAGATCTGGACGACAATAGAGCTTTGTATTAGTAAAAAAATCAAAGATATCTGACAAAAGAAGCCACACGCCGTAAACATTGTAATATCAATGCATAATCAAGAAATGTAACCTGCTTCACCCAAACTGGCAAGGTAGCACTAAATAGAAGTGTCTGCACTTTAGTGACATCATCCACCTTTCCTGTAAAATTAATAACAGACTGTTACCACTAAGGGAAAAATTCTTGATATGGGTGATTATCAAGAAAATCTACAGGCTACTTGTTCCGCCTAGTTGGCAACATAAGCAAAATGATGTGCACCAAATGTATCAAGTACCAAATCATAATATTTTCAGCTGTTGTGCCATTTAAAGATATGAAAAAAATAAATAAAAAATCAAATTAAGTTTTGGAAAAGGTATGCTAATTGACAAATTCTTTCTTCAAGTATTGACTAGCATCCTTTAAAAAATGAGCTTCCTACCTAGTATCAGTTCAACATCTTCGACAAAACCCATCCTGAGCATCTCGTCAGCTTCATCAAGGACGCGGAATAGTAATGAACCCAGGTTAAGACAACCCTTCTCTAGAAGATCCTACAAAGACAATTTACAGAGACCAGATGAGATAGAGCGCAATTGCAGGCACCTTTCACGAATTTCAAATTAAGCAATTCTAGAATCACACAATGACTTATATGCTACCTTCACACGTCCAGGCGTTCCAACAACAACATCAACACCTCGCTTTAAGCTAACCATCTGAGCTTGCATAGGAGCTCCCCCATATACACAACAGCAAGTAAGTCCCAGGGCAGACCCGTAAGTTTGAAAATCAGCAAGTACCTATACAGGTATGGGAATAGAAGTTAACATACAATATATAAAGGAAGTCTACAAAATGTATTTACTTGTTAGAGGAATCATAATGCATAATATCCACTGCAGCATACCTGAGTTGCCAATTCCCTCGTGGGTAAGAGGACGAGGACACTTGGTGACCTCCCATAACCACTCTTCCGTAAAGGTTTTGTACGCCCATTCACCAACGACTCTATTATTGGCAATACAAAAGCGAGTGTTTTACCCTGTGTAATAGTGAAGCATTACATTTGTATCAGTATTAGTAAATTATGCCCACAGATAAGCATTAGACAACAGCATGTGTATGCAACTCCAAATAACACTAAGACCTGAATTGCACTACTACTGTAGTCTGTACCACAAGACCAAGTAATCACATCATAAAAAATTTCTACCTCAAATAAAATATATAGCAACATCCCACCGTGGAGGGTGTGAGAGACTTGAAAGCATTAAACAAGAAGTGCAATCTTTTTCTTTTTTTTCATAGGAACAAGTGCAATCCTCGTGATCTAGCAAAATCCATGTCATCTCCACTAGACATTGAGTTAGAATCAAAAGAACTATCTTCTAGTGACTCAATGCTAACCCCAAACCGTAAGAAAGTTCACTCAAAATAAACCTTAAGAACTAAGCTACACTGTGCAAGCTCTATGGTATAACCAACTCTAACTCTGACAAAACAAGTTTTTTTGATATCAAAAATCCTTTCTTTCAAACAATCAGCCTAAGTAATAAAAGAGAAAAAAAGATATGTCATAGGCAAAATTGTGTAAAAAAGTCGCATTGCCAAGTTAATGCAACAAATTACACATTAACTTTGTCATAATTTCAAATACTTGGGCCATACCAAGTATATGTACACAATGTTCAGATATAGTTTTTCCTAATCTTGAACTCTTTAACACCTTGGCTTTACTATTAAGTTGCATTTCTTTAAACGGTACCATTGATAGCCCAATCAAAATGAATCAATCAACACAAAACTCCAACGCTCAATTTGGCATTTCTAAACAAATGCAAAACCATAAACATCATAGCAATCAAAATTAACAAATGTTTACCTGCTGCTACTCAATACAGTATCAAATTAGACATACTTAACTCCATTCTCTCAAATCATCAAAAAAAAAAACAGGACACACATAGTATCAAACAAACCAAACATCACACAATCAAAAAGCACAAAACGAAAAAACAAACACTAACCTGGCCAGTTCGTGCCCGACCCACCAAATCCGACCCATTGAAAACATCATTAAACGTCATAGCCTGAATAGGGAACAACGCCTTAATCCCTTTCGAAACTAAGGCATCCTTCAACGGCTTCGAAATCTTGAAATTCTCAAGCGCATTAGGGTTATCCTCTTCCTCATCACTACCATCCATCAACTTGGCCTTCTTAGCTGCCGCTGCCGCCGCCGCTTTCAAATTGACAGGATCACCCAACTCAGAGCTGGTCTCGCTCTTATCAGAATCATCCAAATCAACCGCTTTCCGCTTCTTCTTCTCCTTCTTCTTACTGCTCTTCTCCTTATCAGAATCGTCTCTGTCCTTGCTCTTCTTCTCCTTCTTGGACTTCTTCTTGTCGGAGATTTCTAGGGTTTCCAAGTTCGCCATCTTCTGGTTCTTGAGGTGGTCTATTGAGGTATCAGGAGAGAGAGAATCGGACATAGAAGCAGGTAGAGAAGGCATTGATTGGAGGAGAGAGAGAGAGAGTGAGAGTGAGAGAAAGGGGGCGGGGTTTCCTCCTGCTCTTCTTCGGAGAGCTTTTCAGAAGAAGCAGGGGAGGGAAAGAGGAGGAGAAACGGTTAGGGTTTTGGATCTTTTATTGTGTTTGGGTTCGGTGGTATCAGTACCATCTAGCCGTCCATTGTTAAACCCTATTTACTTGTTCATAATGTGGCCGTTGGATTTGGTGGGTCGACTGTGGAGTTAACGGAACTTTGGAAAATATCTTCAGTAAAGCGTGGGAGCTCGTTTTAAATAATAAATAAATAAAATAGTGCGGGTGTGAGAAACCGACATGTGAATTAGGGCATGTTTGGCAGATAGCATTAGTGTTTTTTTTATGGATTTTTTATGGACCACTACCTTCTATGACACTGTTTTTGCGAATAGATACCTTATAAAAAAAAATTTGCGAATCACTTACTTTTATGATACTTCCGTTTGTGGGGCACTACCAAATGACCTTTTCCGGCCAAAGTCCATTTTTTCGAACCGAATTGCCCTTGTATGCCTTTCACGTGATACTTAAATCCTCCCTCCCTCCCTCCCTCCTTTCCCTTTAACTTTGTTGAACATTTTCCCTCATTCACCCCATTTGCCCCATTAGTATGAGATTGAAGAACTTCTCTCTTCTCCCAGCTTGATTTCTCCCACCTCTCTCTTCTCTCTCATTGAGGCATTACAACGGTAATTTTTCTTTTTTTATTTCTTATCTCTTTTTGCAATTTTTTGTCTTCTCTGACTGAGGTATTGCAAGGGTTTGCTCCTGATTACTATGGTTTTAGGGTTTGATTTTTTCAACAATTAGGGTACAAATTGGGATCTTTTTGGGTTTTTTTTATTGGAATTGACTGTAATTTGTTGTTGAATAGGCACCATGTCAACATCAGGATCTTCTCTCACTCCAATTTCTGGGACAAAATGCAAGTGTGGCACCCCTACTGCCCTTGTTAGATCATGGACTCTTGACAATCCTGGGAGAAGGTTTATGGCTTGCAAGTTTTATGAGCCAGAGACTAATGGGCGTGGCTGCAAATTCTTTAGATGGGTGGATGATGGCATCATTGAGTGGCAAAGGGTTGTTACAAACCAGTTGGTGTTGGAAAAGAAGAACCTGACCAATAATGTGGGTGATTTGAAGGCAAAAGTGGCTGCATTGGAGGTTGAATTGAAGAAGCTTAAGGCTGAAAATGAGAACAAGAAGATGAAGTTGAAATTGTTGAGGAAATGAGAACAAAAAAGCAAGGGTTTTGACATGGCAATGTGTGTAATTGTGTGTGTGTGTGTATAACTGTATGTGTGGTGAAGTTATGTAGCTAGATTAGGCTATGGTTTGGTACCTCTGCTTTTGATTAGGGTGTGGTTTAACTAGGGTATGCTTTTGGTCTTTTGGCTTTGCTATTGTAAGCACTAGTAGTGCAAACTTTAAGTTGTGTAATCCATGGAAATTTTCTAATGAAATGAAGTATTTTGCAAGCATTCTCATCAACCTGTGCAATGAACTACTCAATTGACAATATATATGTCAAAAGTTGCTTCCATTGATTGATAAATAACCATCATTGTTGAGTGGAATAATAGAGGATATTTAACCAACAAGTTTATCAAAACAACATTCCATCCAAAAACAAAGTTGTCAAATGATGCAAACTACAACTGAAATTGTTTTGAAACAACCTAAATACAAAACACCAAGCTAAAACACCCTAAGACTAACATCTATGGCCTCCAAACTGGCTGTTGCAACTGTGAAGTCCCAGCTTCAGCTCTCATCCTCTTTGTCAGTGTTTGTGGTTGTGGTTGGGACATAGAAGCAGGCTGTTGAGTCTGTGAGGGCTGCTCTGGAAAGCTAAGCCATAAGTTGAAGTCCACATTGTTTGATGAACCTGCCATTGATGCATCAGTGAAGGGTTGTGAATCTGTTTGTGGCTGACTTGATGAGATGAACACCTCTTCAGGTTGAGGCCGGCTTGATGATCCTACCTCTGTGCTTGCCTCAGTTTGAGTGGTGACCTGCAAGTAGTCCAAGCTTGATAGTCAGAGTATTGAAAAAAAACCAAAAAAAAAAAAGTTAAATACCCAGAGCATTATACCTTTCTTTTCCTTTGTTTCCTATTGGTGGCAGCTGTTGGGACTGTGGTTGAATCAGCAGTAGCAGTAGGTGGTGGCAATGTCATGTTTTGGCAATTTTTTTTTTTTTTTTGGTCATATGATCCACACCTGCTGCACTTGTTGGGCTTTTTTGGCCCGATCACAAGCTTCCTCTGAGCATCTTCCCCTGCTTCCTTCCTTCTCTTTTTCTTAGAAGGCCTCCCTGGCATCTTTCTAAAAGCTGGAGGCTGAGGCTCAGGAAATGGGGTCTTTTCCCATTGCTTGATTCCTGACATTGGGTTGATTGTAGGTGCATAGGCTCTCTTATAAGTATCCTTAAAGTAAACCTCATCAACATATTTTTCAGGCTTTACCCTCATTTTCTTTAGGCAAGCCAATGCATGAGGACAGGGAATTCCAGTCAAATCCCACCTATAACAACCAGATTTCCTTTCACCCAAATTCACCACAAAGGTGTCCCGCCTATGATCAACTTCATACAAATTTATCCCAGAACAATGAAGAGTACGGTTGTTAATTTCTTTTGCATTTGCTTCCAACTGTTTCAAAGCATAAGGCACCACCTTCCCTTCATATTTTTCAGCACCCTCCCTCTTAGAACATGATCTTTTCATCACATATGTTCTAATCCATTCCATCATAGTTAATATTGGCTTATCCCTAACATATCTTAAAACATTATTGAAACTTTCACAATGATTGTTCAATACCATTTCAGATTTGCAATTGGTGGAAAAAGCATGTCTTGACTAGTGGGAAGGGATAGATGCTAGGTATCTATGTGCTTCTTTTGAGAGAAATTTAATGCCTTCCATATGTGCATCAAACTCAACCTATGTAATCAAATACAATGTTTGTCAAAAAAATGTAATCAAATACAATGAAATAGCAATTATCTTATTTGTGTGTGGGCTAAACAAGTTGTATAACAAAGCACAAACTGTATCCAAAAAAAAAAAAAAAAAAACATTACCTTTGTGTATTGCCTAGCTGCTTTCCAGAAGGCTTGCTTGTAAAATTAATCGGGAAATTGTTGCTTGAAGTTGGTCCAGATGTGTCTACAACAGAATCTAATTTCAGCAGCTGGTGTTACTTTCTGAAATGCATCTAACAGCCCCTGCATCAAAAGAACACATTGAACATGAGTAAGTAAATAAGTTAGGAATGAATTGCACAATGAAATATGAAAGAGGTTGATACCTTTTGTCTATCAGACATGAAGGTCAATCCAACTCCATCTGCAATGCTAGCTATGTCCTTCACTAATAGCTCCAAAAACCAACTCCAAGTGTCCTTGTTTTCTACCTCAACAATGGCCCATGCTAAGGGGAAGATGTTGTTATTGGCATCCTTGCCAATAGCTGTGAGGCACTGCCCAGGAAAATGACCTCTCAAATGGCATCCATCTACACCCAAAATATAGTCTACAACCTTTCACAAACCCCTCTTTGCAGCCTTGTAGGCATATATACATCCTCTGAAATATAGTTGGGGGCCTCTCAATTGATCCAACCTGCACTATTGCAGATGACCCTTGGTTGTACTTCCTTAATGCCTCAGCATAATCCCAAACTCTACTATATTGCTCATTAGCATCTCCGTGTATGATGTGTAGTGCCCTTGCCCTGGCATAATAGCACTTATAATACCCAGCTTCAACCGCAAAATCATTCATGATGATTTGGTGAAAGGTGGAAATCTTCAATGCATGGTCTGCCCTCCACAGCTCTAAGTATCTTTCAGCTAGATACTCAGATGTCACCTTTGAGTGCACTTGAACCAATCCACATGAATGTTCTAACCTAAGACTCTTAATCTGAAAAGTGTCTTCAAGTTTCACCTTCCTAGCATGCACTTTAAATCTGCAATTATTTCCCCCCCCCCACAAGTGCACTCAACTAACTTCCCCGTATGAGAATCCCAATCACACTTACATCTATGTCTACAATATACACTCACTCTATTGCAGCCATTGTGGAGAAAATAATAATCATAACCATTTTCAATTGCATGATGTCTTTCCTAAACACTTTATTGTTTGGAAATTTCAACCCTAAGCTGAATTTAATTGGCTTAGTGAAATCAGACTCAGGATTGAAAACAGGGTAGGGGTCTTGTTCATTATCAGAGCCAACCAAACTGTCTAAGTCAGATGACTCACCTGCATACTCCTCTTGATCCCCCAAATGAACATCATCATCTTCAGCATCTGTTTCTTCAATCAGAGGTTGAGGGACTTGGTTATTACCTAAGCTTGCTTGCACAGTGTCTAACAACTCCTCCTCAAATATGTCATCAGCAAATATATCTTCCTCTTCCTGTTCTGCAGCTTCTAACTCCCCCTCACTTATCACAACATCAGAGTCACTCCCATCTGATGACTCACTGACATCCTCAACTACAACTTCATCAACACCCCCTTCCTTTTCAACCCTTCTTCTGTCTTAGCAACAATGGCGATGAAAATTCAGTAGAGCAGAGCAGACCACAGCAGAGCAGAGCATGAGAGAGAAAAAGCAGCGACTATGATGGAGAAGTTAAAGCACAGGGCATTTGAATGGTTGAGAGATAATTTATGAGGGTTTTAGGTTCCCAATGGCAGCTTTGGAGGGAAATGATTATGGATGTAAGAAAAAAGAAAAAAGAAAATGAGGGAGGCAGGGAGGGAGGGGGGATTTAAGTATCACGTGAAAGGCACACGAGGGCAATTTGGTCCAAAAAAATGGAATTTGGCCGGAAAAGGCCATTTGTTAATGCCCCACAAACAGAAGTATCATAAAAGTAAGTGCTTCGCAAAAAAAAAAAAAATTATAAGGTATCTATTCGCAAAAACAGTGTCATAAAAGGTAGTGGTCCACACAAAATCCTTTTTTTAAATAGTCATGTAATGACTTGTGGTGAATTTGGCCATTTTAAGTAGGATTTTTTTGTTGACCACTACCTTATATATAGGGTAGTTGGCAACTAAATAACTTTTAAAACTTTTTTTGTTCAATACTATCTTATAAGACCTTTTTTTTTTTTTTGCTATAGAGATACCTTTGGCCGATTTCCGATGGATTTTTAATTTTTTTGGACCATTTTGCCCTCACATGGTACGCACATGGTCACTTAACCTGATGTTTTTTTTTTTTTCTTTTGGGAATTTGATCTTCATTTTTGTGTAATTTGAGTTGAGGAGGGGGAAAAATCAAAAAGAAAAAAAAATACAGCATCTTAAGTGACTATGCATGTCTCACTTGAGGGCAAAACGATCCAAAAATTTAAAAATCCGCCGCAATCCGGCTAAAGGTAGCTCCATGGCAAAAAAAAATGTCTTATAAGGTAGTGTTGAACAATTTTTTTTTAAAAGATACCTATTTGCTAACTACCCTATATATAAGGTAGTGGTCAACAAAAAATCTTTTTAAGTACTAGTAGTTTTTTTAAAAAAAATAAAAAAAATTGTTGTAAGCTAGTTTTATAACTATCAGCTATCAAATAATCTCAACTATTCTATGAGGATGTTTAGCAAATTAGTTTTGGGGTGGCTTTTGACACATTTGGCTTTTTTTGACCAGATCCACCAATCAAATAGGTACAGTATTTGATAAGTGGCTGGTAGGATAGACTTCATCCCACAAACCAACTTTTGAAAACTCACTATAAGTTTTCGGGGTTAGCTTGTGCCTTGTGGGAATTGTTTCAGTTTCTTTATAACTACTAGCTAAATTTTAGCTAATGTTTGTTTACAAACAACCACAAATACAAACTAGTCAAACCAGCTAATACAACCCGCGAAATTTTAGCTAATGTTTGTTTACAAACAACCACAAATACAAACTAGTCAAACCAGCTAATACAACCCGCGAAAAACTACCATCTATCGGCCAATAGCTACCAACCAATAGCCAAACATAGCCTATATTTCAACTCCAAAAGGCAAGGAAGCTATCCACTTTTGTGGGTAATGAGACTTGAACCCAGTCATTGGGGGAACGACGGGGGAGTGCGCCATTACGCTACTCACCCCAATCTCTATTGTGGGTTCATATGGTCATTCCTATTTTGCATTCAATTTAATTTATTCTTATACAACTTACTATTTCTCTCACTAGTTATGTTCATTAAGTTTAACCTAGTGCAATTTATCTGGAGTAATTGAAATGAACTGGAATCTATAAAAGTCGGCAAATTTAGCTGCTGCTTGATTCATTGTCTAAGCTTTTATCAAAAAATATCATTTCGAGCAAGTATCACACCCCATATGTAAATTTGTCTAATCTTTTATCAATTGCTTACAAAATGGCTTTTAGCAAGGCATGTGGGCTAATTCAACTACTTATACTCCATTACCCAATGAATTAATCGGGCCTTACCGCCGCCTTATTCTTTTCCGCACTTCTCCTCCTCATTTTTGGGCTTTTTGGAATTGCTCTCCAACATGTTTTTACCTTGGTGGTTAAATTAACAGCTCTTACTTTTGATGATATTATGCATATGAAGATATGATAGTTTGCCGCGCAAGACTTGATGACCCTTTAAAATGCTCCAATTCAAAACTTGTGCTCCTCTTCTAGCCCCTATAAGGTGTGTTAGTGTAATTAGTAGTATTGAATTTCTAGTTATCTTGCACTTTACCCGAACCTACAACCTCTGTGTAACAGTAGTAGGCAATGACTTGAATTTGCAATTACATCCAATTCTTACCACAATTCAATGGCAGTGAATCAAAAAGGGCGACTGGTTAAATTCGCCCTTTTTGATTCAAACAAAACGCCCTCCTTGATCAATATTCTTGTAGTGCGCTTATAGAGACATTTTTTTTTTTTTTTTTTTGCAATTTGTAGCTCTTTCAGGTGAATCAACAGCCTTAGTATTCTTGTCAACGATGTTTCAAGGCTGTTTGAAGTTGCATCAATGTCCCCAAATAGATGGTGAGTAATTTTTGTTCTTACTATCTCAAGAGCATGTGACATTCTCTTAGTCTAGTACAGACTACTTGTGTATACTATTCGAGATATTCAATAATTTTGGAACGATACGTTGAAGATTAGCATGGTTCCAATACAAGGATGACAATACACCAAAATCTACACCCTGTGTATGACACTGAGTTGGCACTTGAAAATAGAACAAAAAATGGAAAAGAGTCTATGAAAATAGTAGAGTGCTGCCTGTTAGACACTTTGCTATACACCTTCATGATAGGATAGCTGAGCAACAGCTGAAGGCAACCTGTAGGAAACTTTGTTTACATTATTGGTTACAGTATAACATAGCTGCAGCTGAACACTTCTGTTTTTCTTTTCTTATTGCTCCAGTCCTCTGTACTTGGTCCTTACTACTTTACTTTAATTGCTTCTGTATTATATTATATGAACTCTTTGTTTTGCTTCTAGTATAAGAGTTTCAGGACATTGATATTAACTACAACCTGATCAGCTAATCACATAAAATCTTTGAAGAATGATCATGTTTAATAGAGAGTATAATGTAATACCATAATTCTTGTTATACCTTCATTCCCAGGCTTTCTTTTCTCCACTTGACTCCTTTTTTCTTCTTTCGAATTTTTGTCAGCTAAATGATGTTCAAGGCAGCCTCCTATGCTACATAAACTACAACAGTTCCTTTCCTGGTTACTGGAGCTGTTTACGAGAAATTGTTGTGCGTGCTTTGTATAATTGTCGTGGGTTTTAGTAACCTGAATGTGGGTCTTTTTCAAAATTGTGCCTGAGCTTTTTTCTGGTAGATCAGGGTACTGTGGTTTGATGTTGTGTCAGTCTATGCTTAAATTGATTGACATTTGTTATAAGTAAGCTGATGTTTAACATGAGTATTATTAAACTCCTAATTACTACTGCTAATATGGTTTTTCTGGTCATCTTTTACTATTGCTACTGTGCAACACCACATTCATTCTCCCTGATATCTGTACATAAAAGTCAGATGACTGAGAACGACGACTGCAAGTCGAGCACTTAAACAAAGTCTTAAGTGACATGCGGTTATGAGGGGAACTACAGCTACATAAGTCATTATTGTAAGTGGAAAACATGCTATACTTCAAATACAGACTTTTTATACTCTTGATTTGTTACTAAGCTGTGGTCCTCATCAGTTCTTGATTATTTGGCCCAATCTTTAGGCTTGTCCTATCTATGTTGTTGTCTTACTGAATTTACGAAGTTTGGACCGTACGTACATAATGATATCATATGTACGTATGTGATGTTTGTATTATCCGAACAGATTCAACCTTAGCTTCTGCATAGGAATGAGAGAGCGTATACGACCGCAAATTTGTTGTCATTGGATTTCTTGTGTATGCACCATTTGCATACTCTTATGCGGTGAGTAATGTTGCATAGTGCATCATGTCTGATGTTTTTATACCTCAATTCACATATGACATAATGTGAATTGTGAAGTAACTATATACGGTTTGAAGTCTAAAGCACACATAGCAATAATGGGGCATCAGTAACATACGAGAGGTCGTTTGTTTAATCAAATTGAGCCTGGCCCAGTAAATATTCGAGGTAGGATCGTGTAAATAGGCCACGATGAGCCCATATTTGGCTATAAAAAAACATGTAAACAGCTTGTACTACTCTAATCTGAGCTCTAGAAGAAGAAAATAAGACTAGATTTTTTTTTTTTTTTTGCTACTAGGAAATATGCAATAGCCCGTAAATCACATGCGACGGGCAAGCCAACCCATCAAAAACGGGCTGACGAGTTCAGATAAAGGAGGAGACCCTCCCTGCAAAGAATGGTAGAGGGGGTTTTTTAATCTCCTTACAATAAATATCGAATCCCTGACCACTAGGTTGTAAGAGTGGGACACTTACCACTTATACTCCCATCTCATCCTCATATAATAAGACTAGATAGGGACCAAGTTGGCATACCTATTAAAGTACTACCCTTTCCTCTAGAGAAAACAACACAACAACTATAGAAAAATTATGAAAGATTCCCTACAAGCTTTACTACTACTTTTTTCCTATATTATCATTAAAGGCCCTCTCCACAAAGGTGATTTAAGGTTTGTTTTTCACTCAACTACACTATATACCTTTCTTGGGAGCTGGAAATTATCTTTATAAAAACTCTGTAATTTGAAACATATAATAATGTTTTAGAGCATATGCAAACCTCTTTTGTTGTATTGATTATTTAATGCTCATTGCACCATTGCTCATCACTTTCTTCAAGATAAAGCCAAAGAGGGTCAAAGTAATGTTTGATAATGAGGTCAAAGAATTTCATCTCTAATAATCTTCCCATTACTTGCAACTTGAAATTGGAAATAGTAAACCCTAGATTTATTCACTTTTTGATTAATTTGTTGAGTAAATCTTCACTAGTACTAGCTTAGTATAGTCGCTATCATCATAAACATAAATAGCTAAACACCACCTCCATGCACTCCCACTCCCCAGCCGAAAATTATGGTCCATGTCCATGACATGATTTGGGAAGGGGTGGTCCAGCTTATTACTATATATAACTCTATAAGGAGTACTTCTTAATCCCATATGATGAGTTGTGTTGATTCATCATTCTACATTAGAAGCATTACATACTCTAAATTAACAATTATATCTCAACATATGTGTCTTTCACATTCAATCAAATTTATTCCAATAATACATTATTAGATATAAACGGAAACAATAATTTTCCATATATCTCTAATGGTTTAATACATTCGTATTTATATTGCATTTAGTCAATTGTTTGGCAATTTTTATGGAATGCAAGTATATGTTATCGTGCTACTAAACCAATCACATGTGACGTAATATTATACTCTATTAATCATTGTTAGTTGATGTTTAGTAAACTTATTCTTGAATTTATGCTAGACACTACCAATTTTTGTTATGCGGTCTCAACTTTCACATGATGAGAAATGAATGATAGTATCATATTGATTAGGATGTTAGCTCATATGATAACCCTCATTTAACTCGGCCCTTTGCCTAATCTTCGTTTGCTGATCTTGATCAAAGTATTCTTTTTTTGTTTTTTTTTTTTTTTCTGGTGGCGGACTAGGCCCCACTGGTGTTATAGTCTACTGGGGAGGGGATATGAGAATCGATCCTTGGGCTATTGCCCAGGACAAAGGTGAGAGCACCACTGTACTGTCACCCAACTTTCTAGTCAGAGAATTCTTGAACATAAGTTAGACGCCCCCAATATTCTCAGTGCTCAGTCTTTTTTTTTTTTTTTTTTGTTCCTTTAACGTCAAAAATTTTGATTAGCTCATCTGAATCATCTGATAATACCCCCTCGGTTTATTAACCAAGCCAGTCAACCCCTATAAAAAAAAAAAAAAAAATAAAAAAATCACACATCAATATCACATGCATACTCATGCGATAGCACCCGTTTCCGCGGAGGTAACCCATGTTATTTTATTTCTTTATCATTATTTTTCTCTGAAAACCACCACCCAAGCTCATACTACATTATTTTCATGTTAAATTAGTAGTACTATTCCCTGTCACAAGCCAGTGAGTTCATTTTACAAGAAAAATTGAAAAATAATGTTCAAAAATTTGATTTATGCCGCATAATTCTTATCTCATTGTTGTAGTAAAAAAAAGAAAAAGAAAAAAAAATCATTCTACATACTACCACAAATCCACAATTTATACAGGGTTAAAAAGCATATAATTAGGCTATGTTTTCTTCATGTTGTTTTTATTTTCGTTGAATTTTTTTGATTATACTTATTGATTTTCATTAATTCGTTAGATTTAGCAGAGAGCGACTTTGCTAATTTTTGTTGATTTTTATTAATTTTAGTTGATTTTACTAATTTTTACTGATTATACTGATTTTTATTAATTTTTACTGAAATCAATAAAAATAAGTTAAGGACAACAAAGCATTAAATTGAATATAAAAAAATTAAACTTGCAAAATTGAATTATAAATGAACAACTACATGTACGGGCCTCACCACCTCAGTAACTGTGATCCTTTGGAGGCCCTCATTCAGTCACTAGTCTCAAAAACTGAGCTATCATTATTCATTCCCAGCTCAATAGAAATTGAGTGCCCTGATCATGACATAACCACATTTCTGTGCCAAACACATCCAATTTCTTGCAATGAAAAGGCCAACCATAATACCCCAATTATTATTACTGAAACAACGAAATCATCCAATATCAAAAGAATACAAAAACCCTATAGCATATACCCTTTACCATCATCATCATATATATACCCATATGTATATATCTCAATGAAAGGATAACCAAAAAAAGAATGTAATTTCCTATAGCACCAAATGTTACAAGTAAAAGCAGGGTTCTCACAACATTGCATGTGTATCCTTCACAAAAGGAGGTAACAACCGACGCAATAACCGCCATCTCCAATTAATTTACAAATAACGAGATGTGTGCAGCCTTATCCCTGATATTAAGTGCTTTCGAACCCGAAATTGGTAACTAATGATATATAAATGTATAGTTACACAAATTTTTAACCTTCAAATTCGTTACTACCATTATTTGTATCAAACCATTTCTCTCTTTGCTCCTTCATTCTCTTCAACACCCCATCAACGGCCAAATCAACGGCATCCTTCATACTTTCAAGCCCATCAGTGGTCTTTGAGTAAATAAAATTTGGAATAAATTCCACCACTTTCTCTCTCATCCTTTTCACCTCCTCTTTGCTAAACCTCTCGAGCACACTTTTAATGGACGTCCCATTTCTGACGTCATCACGGTGAATAAAAACCGAGTAACTCTCCGGTTCGGTCGGCAAGAACCACTCATATTGCAAATAAGCGGTTCGCCTCCAGAAAAAAACCGGGATCGAACCGGCCAACATACAATCAAAAGTAGACCGGCGCGTGTAGCTATCCCCTCGCGGTTGAAGGCAGAAGTCCGAGTCAAGAAACGTTTCGAGGACCTGAGACGTCGAGTTGGCACAGAGTGACCCAGCGGGGCAACTCGTGTTCCGGCACGAGCCGCCCGAGTCACGGCACTGATCGAGTAACAACCCTCGGAAATCGTTCTTGATGTAGCCACGTGTCCCGCCGGCAAAACAAAACAGGGATTTCCGCTCACGTGACTTGACGAAATCCTGCCACAAAACGACGTCGGAAACCTTCTCGGGGTGGAATCCGGTGGGGTAGGGAACACCGACGTCGTACTGGTCCCTCGGGTCACGCTCGATCAAGAGGCGCGTGATGTTCTGCATCGATGGCATGTAGATACACCTCGAGCCCCAATCCAAGTCGTTAGAGCGGCGGAAATCCCATGTGATGCGCCCCATCACAAGAAAATGATCCAAACCGATGGATCTATTAAAATACGGTTGATGATCAAGCCAATCAAGCATCATCTCGCAATACTTGTCTTTGTCCTTGAGATTATCGGACCATAGATACTTACCCACAAAGAGACCAGCGTAGAATGGGATGTAGAACGCCGTAGCAGATTCAGGCTCCATTGTGCGGCACTTATGGTGGATTAGGCGATTGTGGAAGATGATCTCGGAGGAGAATTGATCAGTCCAGTAAAAAGCATGAGAGAGATTGGAGGGGATGACGTGGCGGAGTCCTGTGGCCGGGGGCCCAAATCCGCCATTGGAGAAGACTCCACAGAGGGAGCCCCATGGGCTCATTGTCTCGCAGTTTTTGTAGACGTCGGTGTTGAATGATGTTGGAAGGTCGTAGATGTAGAATTTGCCCGATTCGCATTGCGTTGACGGGTTCGGGTTCGGGTTCGGGTTTGGGTTTGGGTGAGGTAAGGCGGTGATGGAGGTGATGGTGGTGGAGAGAGAGGGGTGGGGGTTAGAGGAGGAGGGGAAGAAGGGGAGGTACTGGAAGAAAGTGAGGAGGAAGACTTGGAGAGTGAGGAGAGCGAGGATGAGGCAGGAGCGAGGGTGGAGAGAGAGAGGAGAGAGAAAGAAGAATGGCGACTTGGAGATGATCAAGTCATGAGAGGAGGGTGGTGGCGGTGATAAATCGGGAGGGGTCTTGTGTTTCTTGAAATCGGCGATGTTGGAGACCGGAAGCATGGGAGCGGCGGTGGCTTCCGGCGAGGAGGGGTGGCGGTGACGGTGGTGATCGGCGTTTCGCGTTTCCGTTTCGACGTTTCTTTGGGGTTTCGCGGTGGTTTCCGGCGAAAAGTGGTGCTGGTGGTGGTGATTGGCGGCGTTTCTGTTTCTTTGGGGTTTTGAGTTTTGTTGGTGGTGGAGGAGAGAGAAAAAGGAGGAAGAGGTCAGGGATGGTGTGCAGTTTTGTTTCGTGTAGAGAGAGAGAGAGAGAGAGAGAAAGCGGTTGTGACTTTGTGAGGGGGAGTTGAATGTCCAAAAACTAAAACTGTTGGTTTTATGTTATGTGGGAATATTTGTAGACGCGTGTAGGTGAGATTACCGGGAACATTTCACTACCGACGGCTGCTGAGGGCGTCGTTACTGACACGTGTCGGTTAGTTTGTAGAGTTAACTATAGTTAGAGAAAAAAATAGTGTTATTAGTAAAGCATGTACTAACCAAATAATTAGAAGAGATGAGGACTAGTACAAGTTGATCTAAAAATTGAGGTGTTTGAGTAGCAAAATTTTTATTAGCAAAATTTGATTAGATCCATAATTTCTTTTATTGGCTAAATTAATAGAGTAGTCGCTACTAGCCTACTAGGTAGCAATCAACTTTTTTTTTTTTTAAAATATGGCAAGTAGAAGCTAGTAGTAATAGGCTATTGGCACAACTAGCTATGATTTCTATATGTTACTGAACAAACTACATTACAAGGACCCGAACTTTCACTTTTCAATGAGTTAAGGACCCAAACTATTTTTTTGGTGGGTTAAGAACCTGCTGTCAAGGAATGTAACAGAATATGCTTAATTACATCTAAAGCATATATATATACATGTATAAAATACCATGTAAAAGTATAAGTCCTTATATAATGAGTAAAAAATAACATTAATTGCTTGTACAAGACAAATTAAATACTTAAAAAACTGCTATCTTTCTCTCACTATCCCTCTGCCTCGTGTTAATGAAGATGAGTTCAATGGTAATATGGCGAAAGCTTTTCAATGGTAATACGGCAGCCCCCTGCTTGCTCATTTATCTCTCTTCTTCCTAAGCTCTTTCTCTTTCCTCCACACCTGCGGTAATCGGCTCTATTGGCTGTGAAATGGCTAATTTATGGGAAACATGCATTTGATTATTTTATTTTTTATTTTTTTCTAGTTATGATGAGATTGTAATTTTTTTCTTTAATTTTTTATCTGCAATTTTATATGTGCAAATTTTCTTACATCTTTAATTTTTCCACTTTGATTTTATTTACGCAAAATTGGAAAGCAGTTGATTTTATTTCTTTTTCTTAGCTTGTAGCTTGATTTTAGAGTTTTTTTTTTTTTTTGATAGGATTGATCTTAGGGAATTTAGTGAAGTCAAAAATATACAATTGAAACATATTATGAACCGTTGTTTTTAGCCCTTAATATTTTAGATAGTCAACTTTCCTTTTGGGTGAAATTTTAAGTTATACTCCATATGAATATTTTAAAATAGTTTACGTATTCAATGAATATTAGCCAAATAATTCATGACAACTATTATCGCCAACAAATAAGTTTACCAGTCTTTTACTACTAGGCTCTCCAATATATATAACTAAGGCTTTGTTCTCTACAACTTATTTTTGTTGATTATTTATTTTTGTTGATTTTACTGATTTTTTGTTGATTTTTGCTGATTTTACTGATTTTTGTTGATTTTTATTGATTTTTGTTGATTTTACTGATTTTTGTTGATTTTTGTTGATTTTTGCTGATTTTACTGATTTTTGTTGATTTTTGCTGAAATCAACAAAAATAAACTCTAGAGAACAAAGCCTAAGTTGTTGATTAACAACACTCAATACAACTGAGTTGATTATGATATTAGCCAAAAACTATTAAAAAGCTTCAACACAAGTTGTTTTGTAAACAAAATTGAATTATTTGATAAAGACATTCCATCTATTGCAAGAGTGGGTGCTTTATAAAATAAAACCTCTATAATTGAGACTATTGGAACAATTTTTGTCTTGATATATTTCTTTCTCCTTCAATTGCATTTTAATTATTATGTTGATTTCTACTCTAGTAATCTTCATCTTCATCACAAAAATAATGTATCTTTAATTTAATGCTATATTTATATCACCAAGAGAGACAAAAAAATGAAAATAAAAATAAAAATAAAAAAAACAAACTTACAAAAGTGAGCAAACTTTAATTTTGGCAATGTTAGGGGCCGGCGGCAGGCCGTGAGGAATAAAAACTGGGGGAACACGAACACACAAATGCACGACATTGTAGCATGCATGTAGGGACCCCTCATCGCCATCGCTACCTGCAAAGCGACGTCGTTTTCGGTAGTCATGTTAATGTACTACTATCATGTCTATTTGTTAGCTAGCTGTGTAATTGAAACATGTATGTCTTTGCTTGGTTAGCGTCTTTCATGGCCCCATTTCAACCCTTCTTTCATCTGTGCACAACATTGAATTGAATTTTTATTTCAAGGTTATTTTAGTATTTTGTTTCACCACCAGACCACTACCAAAAGAGTAGACCCTTGAAATTTCTGATATATATAGGCTTCTCATTTACTTATTGGTCAAAAATGGTCGCTTGTGTCAACCTAACTTATTGGAGTAGGCGCCATTTAATAATCAATTGCAACACTCAAGAGGTGTTGACCCACCGGTAAGCAAGCTTTGGTTTATACACCAGGTTACGGGTTCGAATCTCCTAGGGAGCACCTACACGAAATTATTCGTGGAATATCCGAAACCGTGCGTTAGGAGGTGCCCTTTAGCCATGCCCAAGAAGCAATGAAGTTCCTCCTTACAGACACCAAAAAAAAAAAAAAATTCAATTGCAATAGTAATGGAATTATCCGTTATGATTTGTTCTCTTCAACTAATCAACAAAAATCAACCAAAAAAACAAAAAACAGTAGTAGTAATATGATTAGTAATATTAATTATTTGGGAAGTAATAAGAAATTTTTCATTAAACGTAATATGGAATATAAAACACCTATGATATGTAATTTTACAGGATATC
>BSSO01002186.1:0-20215 GCA_030267885.1 Mesembryanthemum crystallinum | reverse complement strand
CGTCAACGTATATGTGGCGGTACTAAGAGCTGACATGGCATGCTGACGTGTCGAGCTCTGGTTGAATCGTTGTGTTTTAAACTAATTATATAGATTAATTGATTCATAAATGTTATGGTATGACAATTTAGCCCTTCACTAATTAGCCAATAATGTTGCGGCATGTGGAACCATGGATTTCATATGCTCCATTTTAATTTAACGTATAAAATAGATAGATAAACAAATGTTAACCATAGTTTTTGATCAAACACATCAATCCACTATGCTCCAATTCCGTTTTCGTTCATTTCAAGAAAAACATTCAACCCATGACCTCCGTTATGAAATCCAACCCCACGACCAACTCTGCTAACCTTTTCAAGACACACAAAAGATTATAATAATTTGTCTAAGATTTTACACTCATCAAATGTTTCCTATTTTCAATAAACCAATTAATGTATAAAACTTCCAACAATCATGAATCGAAAACTAGAAAAACACAATCTATATTTGAAAAAAAAAAAAAATACTTATCACCAATTTTTTTTTTCTTTTCTTTTTTTTTTTTTTGGAAACACAAGAACAGCCTAGCAAAAAATTTCAGAAAGGAAAAAGCAACTACAGAGGTAAAAAAAAAAAAAAAAAAAAGTGTAGAACTGGAATAATAATTTCAAAGCTTCCTTCTTTTGTAAATCCTAACATATGCAGATGCATATGCATCAACAACACCACATTCCCCCCAATTGATTTCTCTCTCTCTCTTTCCTTGCAACAGCACAACTAATTTGTTCATTTCACCATTGTTACACTCTCACCAAAATTCTCTTCATCTCAACTTCGCATTGAGAGGCACAAGCTCCCTCAACAATGGCGGTAATCTCCTCAGATCTCTCTCTCTCTCTTCAATCTATCATTCCTTCTCATTTGCAATATCTCAATTTTTTGGTTTCGAATTTTGGCAGGATTCATCAGGGACGACGCTGATGGATCTGATCACGGCAGACCCTACCGCAGCACCACCACCACTGGCATCCACGTCGTCATCGTCATCGTCTTCGGCACCGGCACCGGCACCGGCGTCGTCGATGCAAATGGCGTCGTCTCCGACGATGCCGCCGCCCTCGGCGCTAGGGAAACCGGTTACGGATCGGAAGGGGAAGAGGACTACTCTTATGCAGATTCAGAGCGACACGATTTCTGCTGCTAAGGCAGTTCGTGCTAATATCATGCCCCAAAAGCAGAAGAAGAGGGTACAATTGGCTTGTTTCCCTTGCATTTTTTATTGTTACTTTTTGTGCAATTTTGGGCCTTGTTTGATGTTTCTACTGTTAGTGTTTTTGTTTTGATATGATTGATTGAACTAATGAGCCTCATTTTAAGGTGTAATTGAATCTCCTTGTTGGGGTTATTGGAGGTAGTAAATTTGAACTTGGTTTTGTTGTTGGGAGTTTTGTGATGTTTGGCAATGAAACTGGGCTTGGGTGATTTAGTCATTAGCATTTTGCCAAATAAGTCTGGTTAGAAGGAAGATAGAGTAGCTGTTTTCACTTGGGTTGCTTGGACTTCATGAGACTGTCCTTGTCTGATTCATATACTGAAGTGTCCACTGTCCAAAAGGTAGGATTTGTCTATGTTGAAGAATCTATATGTTTTAGGTGGTAATTTGGATTGTCGAAAGTGAGGTGGTAATTGGTATGGTGCGCTATGAAGAGTTTGTGTAATGTAGTTTTGAACAAGTTTCATGTAATAGAGCATTATTTGTTGTGACTTCACTTGAACTTTGGAAATATCTTGCACTGGTGAAATTGTTCCTCAGCTACCCTTTAGTTAAGTACAGTTGTTTAATGTATTAATCCTGTCCTGCTGATACTATACTGTGATATGCTTTAATCTGTTAGATAATATTAGCTTTTCTCTTTAATGTTGTGAGGTCAAAATCACTTAACTTCAATGGCTGATTAGGTTCATTCCATCATTTCCATAATGCATTCAGTTCGTAACAATTCCGCAACTTACTTTTTATCTCACATTATTATCATACATTCAATTACCATTCCTCACGCGTTGCTTAATCAGTTGTCACTTTATTTGACAGCCAGTATCATATGCTCAACTTGCAAGGAGTATCCATGAATTGGCAGCTACCTCTGATCAAGTATGTAGAATTCATTTCACCTTCGTTTATTATTTCTTGTGCTTCTTTGCTTCTTGACTCTCCAAAGGATCTTATTATCTATGATTGTGCATTTCTATGTAGAAAAACTCCATAAAGCAATTGGTAAATCATGTCTTTCCTAAGCTTGCTGTATACAACTCAGTCGACCCTTCACTAGCGCCATCTCTTCTTATGGTAAGTTGTTTCTGCTATCTCTGTATTTTGCGTTTACAACTAAGGAGTTGTTTGAAAGGTGTAATGTGCATTCTTTTGAAAGTTATATGGATTGTTATGCATAACCCATCAACATATGAGACATGTTAAACCCCCCCCCCCTCTCTAAAGAGGCAAGGTACATGCTTATTGACATATGCTTGCGTGCACTTATAATGTGGGTTTAGTTTATTAAAAAAACCTCATGTTAAATATCTAACGAGTGAGCATGAATGGAGAAACTCAAACTTGCTAGCAAGTAGATTGGTGAGTACTATTAAGATGGCTGCTATAGTGGATGGTTGAAACGAGCTCATAAATGGCACATGTTGATATCCAAATGCTACTATCCAGCCAATTTAAGAAGAGCTAGCACTGATCCTCATCATGAATAACGAAAAGAAGAGATGGAAGACGAAAGGGAGATGTACTCATTAACTTCCATTCCATATCTATGGTTGGGTATGAAAATTGTTTGTATGAGATATAGGTTTATCCTTGGTGACTATGCTGTAAAGTTACTCTTTGACTGCGCAACAGTGTGAAGCCGGGAGCTAATTTTTGCTGTGTTGTTGATAGGAGATTTTAGATTTGTACCAGTCAAGATAGCCATTTCATTTTCATTTGAAGCTTGGGGAGTTATTCGTAGCCAATGATGTAATCCTAGATACATTCCATTTGCATTATAGCTAGAATTCCCATTGAATATGATGTTTCTTTCAGTGTTGGAAAGTAGTTGGGGGAGAAGGTTGTCCCCAGTGTCGTGCATATGTGGGTGTGCATGTCCACGTGGGTGTGATTTATTTGAGGTAATTGATTTTTCTACCAGTCAGGTTGAATGGTTGAATGTAGCAAGGTGAGCCATGATACATGTCTTTGGCAATACTTTTTGATATTTTTGTAGCTTTCCTATAAAAACAGACACATGCCATTGACTAACTCTAAAAGTCATCTTAGAGAACACAATGTCGCCCTTGTGCAAGAATCAAGATGAGTGATGCAACCCATAGAAGATGTTGGAAGAAGCAATGGCAAGGGCAAGTTACAGAATTGCCTTCGTAAGGTGTTAAAAATATGCAGATTAGGAAGGATGAGGTCTAAAGAGAGTGTAATTCTGGATGATGTGCACCTTACAGATAAGCAGTTGGTTTCAAAATCTTCCTTGGAGAAGGATTTTGAGGAGATTCTGTTTTGGGAGAGTGTTAGTTGGTTTGAAAAAGTTGAACCTTAGGGGGTTAAGGAGAAGGGCTGTAATCTAAATTCTTTTAACAGATTGGCTAGTGCTAAGAGGAGAAAAAGATTTATTGAGGAGGTAGAGAAGAGATTTTTTACCGGATCTACCATTTCCTACCTTCTACAGGGATTTTTTTTTTTTATTGAAGAGTGCTTTTCCTGCCCAATGGTTGAGGGATTGAATTAATGTTCTATTAGTTGTCGCGATTGGTTTTCTGGAGCATAGGTTTGAGAGGGAGGAGATTTGTCAAGCAGTTTTTGATATGAAAGGGGGATAAGGTAAGCGGTATGTGAATCCCTTTTCCAGGACTATTAGCCCACTTCTTTTGCCCCTTCCACGCAATTGGAAAATAAAGAAATGGTTTATTCCTCTTTCCCTCTTAGCTCTGATATTAGAGGTGCTCAAGACAAGGTAGAAAGAATACCTTACAAGATGCTCTCTCTAGACGTGTGTGTGATGTGTTTTAGGAGTGGGGAGCTTAAGTAGCATTTATTTATGCACTTTCCTTGGCTGTATGGAGTTTTCAATGAGTGATGGACTTGCTCTTTGAACTTGTTCATGTTTCAGATTCACTATCGAGAGGCTTTGGGGGCCTCAGAAGGAAGGGAAGTATCCTTTAAAGGTGTGCGATGTTCGCCTTGGTTTGTTCATTTGGACATAGAAGAATAATCGGGTTTTAGGGTTCAGTTTCTCTCGAAAGACTTTGTGTCTTTGTTTCTTTGTAGGTTTTTGCTCTTTGTGTTTTCTCCCATAGTCTCTTTGTCGGGCTATATTGTTTTGTTTGTGATCTCGGAGGACTCTTGTTCTCCATTTGTAATCATTTTCGATTTGTTGTTTATACAATAAAGAAAATGGTCGTCCTTGGAGTTGGTTTGGTGCCTTGGTGACTCTCTCACCTTTTCTTTTTACCCTTGTTGTGGTCCATGTTCTGAGTAGGATGGTCATTAGGGGGGCTCAAAAGGTTTTGGTTAAGGGGGTATGGGTGGAGAGGGAGTAGATTCTGGTCCCTCTCTTAATGGTATTCTTTCTTGAGGATGACCTTACTTTCTTTAAGAATGCTTTGTCCATCTTCAGGCTCTTATGTTTGTTTCCATCTGCTATTAGGGTAAATCTATTTGATAGTGGTATTGCTGAGATTAGTTTCGACCGTTTTAGCTTGAGTCATTGTGCTTCCCTTGCTGGTTGCTCTATTCTTAAGTGACCCATTACTTATGGGTTTCAGTTAGGGGATAACCTGGGTTCGTCTGCCTTTCGGGACCCCGTTGTTGAGAAGGTGACTGCAGTTAGAAAGGTGGAAGAGTGCTTATTTTTCTTTTGGGCAGTGTATCACTCTTATTCAGTCTTGTCCGACTTTCATCCCTTTAAACTTCTTGTCCATATTTAGGGTTTCTAAATGGGTAGCTAGGAGCTTAAAACAGATTATGCATGTTTTTCTTTCGTTGGGTAAAGGATTGAGGATTAGGGGGCCTGAAATAGTGTGTGTATGGGATAGAATAGTTTATTTGGTTTCGGTTTTTGCCATAGGGTTTTCTGAGGAGTCCTTTTGTTAGAAGTACAGAGGGCTCTTTTGTATCATTTGTTTGTAGGAGGAACTCTTGTCCTCTGCTTGTAATCTTCTGTTCATCTGTATACAATTACTTTTCTTGTTTAAATTAGTGTGCGTAAGCCTCCTGGAGAGTACACACATGAATTTATTCGTAGAACCTGAGGTCATGCGTTAGGAGGTTCCCTTTAGCCACGCCCAAGGAGGAAAGAAACTCCTCCTTGCCCACACATACACACTCACACACACTTTTGTGTGTAATTATAAGGAAATGGGATGACTCGGTTCTGGTAACTTGGTATCTAAGAAGATTGCTTGGTAGGTACATTGCTTTGGTGGTACAGGGTTGTTCGGAGGAGTTTGTAATGTCTTCAGCAAAATGGATGAGATGCTTATGTTGGTGACCGAGTTACTTTTGCTAGTTCAGAACGTTCACCTCTCAAATTTTCCTACTTTTCTCCCTTTGGATAGTTTTAAAGAGGACCTAGGGGATGAGGTCCTTTTCTGGGATTTGCTTGGCTGAGGGATCTTGTTTTTGTTGTTCCCTCACCTCTACAGTCTTCCCTCTCTTCACTTGTATACTTGTTTCTGCATTACCTTTGGTTGGGAAACTATAAGTAACACTACAGCTATCTCGCCTTGACTCGATCTCGATTTATAGATAATCGAGCAAAGCTCGAGTACAGTAAACTCTGCTGGGTTGTTTTCTGCCCTGTGCTTACTCTGCTGAGATGTCACTTAAAGAGGCAAGGAGGAAGATGGCATGCCCAAATCTTTTTGATGATTTGGGGTTGAAATTGTTTGATTCAATAGCAAAAGAATCGAGGGTCACTCCCCAGGTTTATTGTAGGAAGACAACCTGGTCAGGGAGCTCCAAAGTGTGAAGAAATGAATGATTACAAGGCCGTGCCTTGTATGAGCTTCAGAAACTAGAACCTGATTTCTTTGCTTTGTTTTTGTTTCTTTGTGGAGTAACCCTTGTTTTAGGTTGTAATGTTTTCCTTATTTGAATCAAATTTCTGTCTTTCCAATTGGTAAATTATTGCTGTAACTTTCTTTATTGAGAATGTGGATGATAGAGTTATTAAGNAGAGAGTAGTGACATATGAATCTATGGTCATTTTCTAGGTAACTTATTTATATGGGGCCCATGAAAAACTATTTTTTTTAGCGTAAATATCCATACATATTAATGACAACCCTTCTTGTTGGTAAGTCAATTGACCCTTCTCTTTTCCTTATGAATGTTGCAGCTTGATCAGCAGTGTGAAGATAGAAGTGTTCTAAGATACGTCTATTATTACTTGGCCAGAATTTTATCAGATACTGGTTCACAAGCTCTAAGTACTGGTGGTGGAATTCCTACTCCTAATTGGGATGCATTAGCTGATATTGATGCTATTGGTGGGGTTACTCGCGCTGATGTTGTTCCTAGAATAATACAGCAACTTACTACCGAGTCTTTGAATGAAGATGTTGAATGTGCGTCATATCTTTTCTTTGTCTTGATTTTTTTTGGAGATACTTCAGCATTATGTTGTCATGTGGGAGGAATTGCAGCACTGGAAGATGATGTGCTAGCATTCAGATTTCTACTTTGTTTATTCATATCTTAGCATCTAAAGCTAGTTTGTCTTTGTTCTTTGTTGAAGTTCATGCACGGAGAATACAGGCATTGAAGGCTCTTACATATGCTCCTTCAAGCAACTCTGAAATTCTGATGAAAGTGTATGAGATTGTCTTTGGAATTCTCGATAAGGTTTGTCTATGATCAATTCCACTTCCTGAATATTAAGCTCGACGAAACTTTCTTTCATATATGTATGCCTAGAAGTAGAGCTCGATTGGTCCTACTAGTAAAATTGCTATATATCCATGAACTACTTCCCATGTGCATGTGTTTGCCATTTATTACTCAAGATGATTTTTTCTTTCAGTGCACAGTCCTTTATGTGCTTTTTTTACAGTGTGAGGTGATTGAGGCATTAAAATCATCGCATTCCCATCTGTAGTGTGAACAGGAAAATATTATTGTTGGAAGTGTTGAATAATACACCAAGTCTGATTACTCATTACCTTTCCAATAATTATAGCAATAATTACTTGATTTAATTATTAGGAAACATTTCAGTGAGGTAACCTAAAGTTGATTGATGTTACGAGGTACCTTGATGTAATTGTGAAATGTTAAGGTTTCCTCAATGAAATAACAGCTTTTCAAGAAAATTGATTTAATTGGCTTGTGAGAGCAAATTAGATAAATACAAATGTGAACAGACAAATAGTGTGAGTTCATCATATTATTTGTCAATACTCAAAACCAAACTTAACCGTTTTATGTTGAATTTTGTCATTTCATTGATAGACAACCTGAGGTATCATATTTTTCAGTGACCACAAAAATAAATTTTGCTAAAGCTTGTAAAATAGGGTACCAATATAATAGAATTAAAATGTTGGGCTACTCCCTTTGTAGTTTGATTAAACATCAGGGTACATTATTGAAAACCTTCCATTCGTTTAACTATATTTAGACATGGTAAGAGTGTGTTCTTTTCTTTTCTCATTTTCTTGCCATTTCTTTGAGGTATCATGAAGCAATTCTTCCCCCCCCCCCCCCTTTTGGTGGTTGTCTATCTTGTGAAGACCTTACTTTATTCTTATTTGTCCCTGCCTTTCATTCTTTCAGGTTGCAGATGGACCTAACAAACCCAAGAAAGGGATTTTTGGGACAAAAGGTGGCGATAAGGAGGTACTCTTCAATAAGCAACCTCTTAGAGTTCTAATCTGTTGCGGAGTTTTCTGATAATTTTACCTCATGAACTAAAGTTTTAACTTGGGAATGAAATCACAGTTCATTATCCGGAGTAATTTACAATATGCTGCTCTAAGTGCTCTGAGAAGACTTCCTTTAGATCCCGGAAACCCAGTATTCCTCCACCGTGCTGCACAGGGGTATGCTTTTGATATATATTTTTTGTTAACGTCATCATCATCATCATCGTCATCGTCATCGTCATCGTCATCATCATCATCTTCATCAATTATTACTCCCTCCGTTTCATAATACGAGTCTCTTACACAAATTAAGAAATTATGAAATCAAAGAAAGAAGAGGGCCATTAAATGTCACAATAGAGATAAAAAAGGAGTAAATATCTAGAAAAAGAAGGGTGGAGTGGAAAGTACAACAATAATTGCTTCTTAGAAATAGTTGTACGCCTTATGTTATGAAACGAAAATAAAATAAAAAAAGCCTTATTATTGTGAAACGTAGGGAGTATTGTTATTGTTATTATTATTGTAGTTGTTGTAATAAATATTACAGTACTAATATTGGTATTATTGTATCCTTAGTACAGCCTTTTATTCTGTTAAATTCAGATTATATGCCTGCTGCCCTCTAATATGTAGACTCTTGTCGAAAGAAAGTCAAGTTTAAGTTAAGTTTTGTCGAGTAATCAATAGTAAAAATGTATACAATTCTTTTTAGGTTAACCTTTTAATCTTTTTTTTTTTTTTTTTTTTTTTGAAGTTATATATACAAGTGCACATGTTCATGCACATATGTTGCATCTAGGTGTATGCCTATACATATTTAGGACAAAAGATGCCCTTTTTTCCCCCAGTGTGTCACATGTGATCACGGATGGGAGTGGGAGCTATGTTACTCAGACTTGGCTACAAGTGTCAGACATGGCTACATTTCTTGGTGTCAGACTCCCCATTTTTAGCAGAATTTTGCAAGTTTCTAGCCTAAATTGAAATGTCTAGTGTCCATACTTATCAGAGTGTCGTGAATCCAACACGGGTACTTGAGGTGAAATGAAGAATCTGAGTAACATAGTTTGAAAGATATTGAGTGCCACCGTGATGTGCGTGCAGGCATACATTTAACCTTTTTATGTGCTTCCAAGTCAATTGTGATTGACAAACCATATTGTTGTCAAACCATCCTGTCTTACTGAGTGAAGATATTCTTGGTTGTAGGGTTTCATTTGCTGATCCAGTTGCTGTGAGGCATTCTTTGGAGATGCTCTCTGAGCTGGCAGCTAAAGATCCATATGCAGTTGCTATGACATTAGGTAAGAACATGATATACTGTGAAATGCTTTGGCTAAGTCGAGTACTAATAGAAAGTAATTATATTAATTATATATCTTCATTTTTTTTCCATCGTGGCTTGTTGATTGCTTGAAAGTCATGTTCTTTCTCTTCACATTATTGTTTATGATATCATTTTCATGACTATGCATTCCTTTTCCTTTTGCCACAAGTCCTAGCAAATTTAGTTTGCTCACCGGCTAGCAAGGGCTAGTTTTGCTCTAGACTAGTTTAGTTCAAATTGCACTTTCCACTGTTAGTGATTTGAACGACATAAGGCGATTTGCTCTCATGGAAGATTAGGGATCTTGAGAGTGCAATAACTATCATTATTTTTCTTTAAATTCAAGTTCTGGTTTCCAAATTGCTTGCGATTCTTTGGAGATGCAAATAAAATATTGAATCAGTTGTATTTTTAACTGTTACGTGATTGTTATCCCCATCTTCCATCTGCATCATAGCTGTCCTGATACTTCAATTTTAGTACTGCCATTCTGGCAGTAGGGATGTCAAAAAGTCTGTTGTGTTTGTGTTCGTAACAATGTTGAATGAATTGAAAAACTCTTGACCTGGACCTGTGTTTTTGATAAACGGGTGACTTGCTAATTGCTATTGACATGTTTAACCTGTTTATGTTTATTTAGTTTGCCAACTAATTGAAGAACAAGAGAAACATATAAATGTACATATAACTATAATAAATGTACCTTACATAGTCTCAAATTGTGAAAACGTTTAAAATAGTCTCAAATTGGCGCTGCTAATACCTGTAGCCATGTATTTATCTATAAGCAGAGGTGTCTAAATCTTTACATTTTGCAATGCTTTCGCTTGGCTTCTGTCTGTATAGGGATATGTTGGCATAGTCTTGCAAATACATCTTGTCATTTTTTGAGGGTCTGAGATGGAGCTGTCTGATTTTTTGTTATTTCTGATGCAGGAAACCAAATTTCCTCTGGAGGTATGTTTGTGATCTGTACTCTTAAACTGCTTTGTTTCTGCCTTTTGAAAGTGTGAGCTTTTGCTTTTATTGATGTATCCTCCTGTGAAGTAAATATGGTGTATATCAAGTTTCTAGGAAAAGATATAATGTTATGTGAAAATCGAAAAGGGCTTTATGATGTTTACTGTGCGTCTAAGTTGAAGGGAAAAATGGACTATCCAGCATCCACTAGTAGTTGGAAAAGAATAAGGTTAGTCACTATAATGTTTGAACTCATGTACAGATCTGCTAATGTGTTGTGACAGCAGTGAGTGTAGCTATCTGTTCTCCTCTCTCAGCTCTATGTCTCTTTTTCACCTCTCTCTTCATCTCACAGTAGCTAATTTATTACCAAAAATGTGGTACTCAAGATTAATCTGAGGTATCATCATCATCATAGAGGTGTGAACATCAGTGCCTATTAGGCCTTTAAATACTCTAATGGTAGAGGATCAAGGAAACAACACAAGAGGCAAGCCATCCTCTAGGAGTTGTATATTTACTTTTTCTAGGTTGGTAAGGAGGTCCTAGTAGTTTGGGAGGATTAAGGGGGATCCCCACCACTGGTGATGAGATCCCTGTCTCGGGGGTGGGAGGTTGAAGGGAGCCACTGCTCTCAACCCTAAGTCCCTAATTCTTCACGAGTTGTCATTTGGACCTCCAAAGGAGAGTAACTTTTAACAGCCCCTATAGCCTTGGTCCGTAAATAAGCTAAAAAGTTATGTGATCCCATAATATTAATAACTCTGGTGACAAGGACGAGACAACACTCATGCATTCCTTCCTAACCAAATACACCATAAAATTGCCATGAGTGCGTTCTGCCACAGAACAGTAGTCCACATTGCAACTAAATCACTAATTGGGGTGACAAAAGTCAAAACTACCCCATATGAGGTAAAAAGCTTGTCACATTCTGTGCAGCTTTTAACTGTGAAAAGGATGAGTTTACTTGTTTGTTCATCCCTTTCCTCCGCTTCTGGTTTTTCTTTAGTTAGCTAACTCTGCTTGGGCTAGCTCTAACCTTCTCTTATGTCTATGTCTCTTTTTGTCATGTCCTCAGCCTTCTCCCTCTCTCTTCTCATTGTCTTCTTTCGGCATGCCAAATTAGATCATCAGTTCTGGCAATCTCAAAGGTGCTTCCAAAAATCTAGTGTTATTGCTGCAAGGTTTGTATTTAGCCTTTGTTGTCTGTCCAAAACAGTAAGCTTTTAGCTGTTATAATTTGAGCATTTGACCCAAAATCAACTTTGTTTAGTTGACAAGCTTTTCAATAAGAAGGCGTTCTGAAATGAAAGCTAACTCATGAAGCTTGTCATTTTAGAGCTTTTCATTTTAGAGTTTTTCACTTCAGATAGATAGCAGTGACCTTTATCCTTTGAACTACATTGTAAGCTTTCAGCTAGCTTTTCAACTGCTTGAGTTAAACTCACCTAAACAAACCTTTACACAATACACACCCAATGGATGCTGAAACACAAGACCATCATCATCGCCTCCAACAGCAGCACTCACTAAGGATCTTGCTGTTGGTGTGTCAGGAGAGGACATGCAGTCTAACCCCTGCTAACTGGAGAGGCTTCTACTGGTATAGGACATCTTGTCCACTTCAGCTGTACTTTTGACTATTAAATATACACTTTTTTTCAAGGAAAATTTTCATTTTGGGTACTTAACGTTAAGCCTAATTGTAGTTTGGGTACCCGTATTTTCAATAATCTCATTTTGGGTACCTGTATGATTAAAAGTTGTCTTGTTTTGGGTCATTTGACTGATAGTGTTAAAATTTCCATTAAATCTGACGTGTTATTAAGCAAAAAATTCTTGAAAAAATCCAAAAAAAAAAAAACTATAGAAAACTCCCAATAATTGCAGATAAAATTTAATATTTTTTTGAGAATTCTTTTGTAACTTTTGGGAAATTTTTAGAATTTTTTCAAGATTTTTTTTGCTCGATGACACATCAACATTTAACGGAAATTATAACCCCGTCAGTCAAATGATCCAAAATGAGCCAACTTTTAATCATTAAGGTACCCTAAATGAGAATATTGAAAAGGCAAGTACCCAAAATGCAATTAGGCCTAACGTCGGGTACCCAAAATAGAATTTTTCCTTTTTTCAATATAAAAAAAAATATCCTCAAAGAATTACTTTTTTTTTGGTGTAATGGGACTAGTAAAGGAGTTGCTGAAAACGCCTATCTTCATTGTTTAGAAAACATATTTCTGGATGTATAAATATGGACTAAGTGCTTAGAATAGCAAATGAAAATGTGTCAACTGTGTCCGTGTCACACTTGAATGTTGTCACTATCTTACAAGGCCTGTACTTGTCTTCCAGGCACTTCGTGGAGAATTATTTTCTTGTTTTTGTGGCGATTACTTATGTTCGCTTGTAATCTCTTAGCAGTTACTGTCAAATAACACGGATTATTTTTATGAATAGGTGCTTTGCATGATGTCCTCCATTTGCATGATGTTCTTGCTAGAGTTGCCCTTGCAAAATTGTGCCACACTATATCGAGAGCTCGAGCACTAGATGGTAAGCGGCCAATTATCATTTCACTGCTAGTATAAGATGTTTTAGAGATTCTGACATCGGTATATCACTGCATACACTCTTTACGCAGAAAGGCCTGATATTAAATCTCAGTTCAATTCTCTGCTCTATCAACTCCTCCTTGATCCCAGTGAACGAGTTTGTTTTGAGGCGATATTGTGTGTGCTAGGAAAATTTGACAACTCTGAGAGGTATAAATTTCAGAGACATTGCTTCTTCCCATTTTTCATTTGATGCCAATAATGTGCATCCCTCAACCCACTCCATATGAACGATACTAACAATAGAGTTGTTTTTTCTTGTTGCATTACTTATCTGTAGGCCTGAAGAAAGAGCTGCAGGATGGTATCGTTTAACCCGAGAGATTTTGAAGCTGCCAGATGCACCTTCTGTCTCGTCAAAAGATGCCAAGAAAGATACTAAGAGTGAATCCAAAGATGTGCTTCCTCCAAAGGCCACAAAGGACAAATCCAAAAAGACAAGACGCCCACAGCCACTTATCAAACTTGTGATGAGAAGGTCCAGGAGTCCTGATGTGTTTTCTTTTTGAGGGCTCTATATTGCCCTTATTTTTTTTATGTTTCTAGTTCATTGCACTGAAGTATCTTAAAATTTAAATTTTATGTTTTGTATTTCCAACATGAGGTTTCTGAGAATTGGATTTTAGCCATTTTTCCCTTTACTGCTTCAGGTTGGAGAGTGCTTTTCGTAGTTTCTCAAGGCCCGTGCTTCATGCAGCTGCGAGGGTTGTTCAGGAGATGGGAAAAAGTCGAGCTGCAGCCTTTTCTGTAGGTCTACAGGATATTGATGAGGGAGATTATGTTAACACTTTTTCTGAGACGATGGATTCAGCTGATCCTGATGTTAATGAAAGCTCGCATCCTGAAGGTAAAAGTGCATTTCATATCAAACATCTTCTGCCATCTCCTGAAGAAGATTTGCTTAACTTTCTTTAAGTATTGNGAAAGTAGAAATCTTAACTTGGTTACAGTACATTTAGAAGGATGCAAAATATGCATTGCGAGGATTTTTGCTATACTTATAAATTAGGTAAGATTAGTTAATAGATGGAAGTAACTCCTCTTAAAGCCTACTTGTAGTCAGAAACCAAAAAGTTCTGCTTCTTTTTGAGGATGGATAATAGTTTGTATCCAATATATTGTTAGCCTTTTCTAGAATGGAAGTGTGAGGCCTTTTATATGTTATGCTATGAGGACAGCTTTTCTACCATGTACACTCATCTCTAATGAATAAACTCTTTTCTCTGATCTAAAAAGATGTGTATTGGGGTTTAAGATATATAACGGATATGGTGTATAACGTCATTGGCACTCTCTTTTCTGCTTACTTTCTATATTATACAACTCCCGGTCCTCTTTTTCTATAAATTATGGCTTTCAATTATCAAATTATCTTTATGTATAAAAAAGAAGAAGATAATGGAATATGTTTGTTCAAAGGTGTGACTAGATATCCTTGAACGTGTGGCTATGAACAACATAGGTGGAAAGGGCGATTTGAAAGTATTTTATAGATGTTACAAGAAAATTTAGACTTTTGAGTGTGAAATTTCAACTCTTTTTCAACTATGATAAAAAGGAATGGATAGGTTACTTGTACATAGTCGACCAAGAAACCAACTTGTACCTTTCACAAATTCCACATTTTCCATCAACTTCTCTTCCCGTTAAAACTACCTGAAACATCATGGTTGTAGATTGTGGCTTAAGCTGATGGGATAAATCTTTCAGGTATCAGAAGACAAAGTTCCGTGTCAAATGGCACTGGTGCAAGAGATACTATTGCAAGCCTACTAGCTTCATTAATGGAAGTAGTGCGCACAACTGTAGCTTGTGAATGTGTTTATGTTCGTGCTATGGTAATCAAAGCATTGATCTGGATGCAAAGTCCTCATGAATCGTTTGATGAACTGAAATCCATTATTGCGTCAGAGCTGTCAGATCCTGCTTGGCCCGCGGCACTGTTGAATGATATCTTGCTCACCTTGCATGCTCGGTTCAAGGTTAAATCTTAAATGCTATTTCCTCTCTTTAGGGCAATTTTATTATCTATTGCTAAAATCTGGCTCTGTGGCCTTTTTTTTCAATGGTTCCAATACAAATTTTCTTTTGGTGTTCAACCTGGGTGGTTTTTTTCCATATGGCTGAGGCTTTGTTAACACCTGTCTTTTCTTATATCTCATCTTAAAAGCAGGTTTAAATCTTGATAATATTTCAAATTCAAAATCTCAAAGTCCTCTTAATTGTACTCTCTATGCTGAACTGTATGCTGCTCAGATTTGAACTCAAGATTTCAGACCAATTGGTTGACCATATTTATAGCATGAGATAAATTTTGCTTCTCTATTTTATTTTATACAAAAATTTGTACTTAAAACCAAAGTGAGGATAATTACAAGCTAAGAGGACAAGGAGTCCTCTAGAGATTTAGGTACGAAAGAATCTCACTTACAAATCACCCAAATGACGCTGAATATCGGTGATAATCACCCCCTTAAAAGCCCCTGACCATTATCTAATCTTTTGAATTGTTAAACTTGCCTTGTATATTAGAAATGCTATTTCTTAGTTTTGACTATTTCCTTCTTTTACGTGGAGGGGAATATGTACATTCGATTAGCTTTGTCATGATCTACTGAGCAGCAACATGAACTAAACTGCTGACTCCCAATGATCTAAGCTTGCCTTCCAACTGGGGAGGTTTAGAGCTCAAGTACTCTTCTGATGGAGGATGGTGTTTGTTCGGATTTAAAGGGCTACTACCTTTTATGCACTTCAATTGGAGAGGGGGGGGGGGGTGCGAAGAGTAGGAAAATTTTGAAACATTTATGAAATTAACCAGATACATTAGCTTGCATTTGAAGTGGACAATGCACTGGGTTTGTGTAAAACTGTCACTGTGGTCATCATATTGTTCTAAATATACAACAAATGCTAGATAATACTTCCTCCATATGGATTTAGTCGTCACATTGTATTTCGCTCTCAAAATTGATATTTAGCTTGTTCATGTCACTTCTCTTGGAAACACAAGCAAAAATTATTGCTATATATATATAAATGTGACTAATTTTCCTGGACATCCCAATATAGTAATTGTAAAAATTAAATCCAGACGAGGGGGAGTAGTAGTAGTAGATAGAGAGAACACTCGGAAGGAGTTCTATGAAAACCAAACTTCCTGCCATCCACACTGGAATAAACAGAGTTTTCCATAAAACCCAGTTAGTGGAAGAAGACATCTTTGGGATAAGAGGTATAGGGCTAAAGAGAGCTAGATTTCTTATTCAAACCCGCCTCCCACCTCCATCACTTTCTCTGTAGTTGTGCTTTTTGTTTAATTGAATGTAGTTGTAGGTTTCATCATCTGTATGATTTTTCACTTCTGATGGTGGCCTTATTTTTATGGCTTCAGGCAACTCCAGATATGGCTGTGACATTGCTTGAAATTGCACGGATATTTGCCACTAAAGTTCCTGGAAAGATTGATGCAGATGTCCTGCAACTCCTATGGAAAGTAAGTTTACACCATGCTGCTCTACCATCACCACCTTGTTACTGAGTTTTGTGCTAAACTAAATTCTGTGCACTCCTTTGTGTAATATGCATCTCCACCTCTACTCTTATCAGCAGAGTTGTGGAGAGAGAGTTGAAGAAACAAGCAGAAGTAAAAAACTTGCTTGTCTGTTAGAGTGACTTCTTTAAAAGCAGAGTCCTTTCCTCGTTTTGTTACGCTTTGTGTTGTGCTCTATTTGCATTCAATGCTTGATAAGGCTTCTAAATTACCAACCTATGGCTGTGTGCCATAACCTAGAGTAACAGATATAAGGTGTTTGGAAGCTTGCATGTATACCGATTCATCCATTTTGATCTCCTTCCTTCTTCCAAAATTTTGTGTTTGATCTTGCATTAGACTTGAATGTTCCCAAATTCTCTGACATTGTTGACTAGGTTGTGACATGATAGTTCTAATTCTTATGGTTATGGATATCAGAGTGCATGTGTCTGAGCTTTATATACTGATGGTTTGTAGTCTCTTGAATCTTATAAGAAGGAGGCTGTTATTGCATAAGTTCTAGCATAAGAGGAAGCTTTACATGGAGGAGGCTTCTGACTAACATGAAGTCTTTCACTTGGATTATTGTAAAGTTCATATTTACTTATTGGGAAGTTCTAAATGCTACCCTGTGTTTTTGCTTTTGTTTCATGGGCTTTTATTTTCTCAAAACTCAGTGTGTGGAGCAGTACTTCATAGTTAGCAGTTGGTTATTTGTAGGTGCCAACAATGGCGTTCAGCATGGTTTTAAACCTGTATATAACATATATATTTAAAACCTAACAACATTTGCGGAATACTTAATAGTCGCAACATATATGCAGACATGCCTTGTTGGGGCTGGTCCAGATGGAAAACATACAGCTTTGGAAGCAGTAACCATAGTTCTTGATCTACCACCTCCACAACCAGGTTCAATGGCGGGTATTACTTCTGTGGATAGAGTATCAGCTTCTGATCCAAAATCCGCTTTGGCACTGCAAAGATTAGTCCAAGCAGCAGTAAGCATTACAATATCTTAATCTTGTGTTTAACTTTGTCGGGCCAACAGCTAGTTTTTATTTCATTTTCTTATTTATTTATTTATTTTCCTTTATCGGTTTCAATGCTAGTGGTGCATTTATTCGTGTCTTAACTATTAGTTATGCAGGTGTGGTTTCTTGGGGAAAATGCAAACTATGCCGCATCTGAATATGCTTGGGAATCAGCTACGCCACCAGGCACCGCATTAATGATGTTGGATGCTGATAAAATGGTTGCAGCTGCCAGTTCTCGTAACCCCACCCTAGCTGGTGCTTTGACTCGGCTACAAAGGTGTGCTTTTAATGGCAGTTGGGAGGTACGCTCCACTAAGATTTTCCTTGTTACTCCATTGACTTGAAGTTGGGGTGTCTCTGTTTAATGTTGAATTGCCAATCAAATATTAAGAATAGCCAATAACCCAGTGCAATATAATCCTGAAACTAAGAAACTGTGCAATTCACATTCTGCATGTATTTCATTGGAGGACATGCACAGAAGGAATATAGCAATAAGTTTAATCTCATTCTCATCTCATCTGACATCTTCTTGAAAAAAGAAGAAAACAAGGGTGAAGGAAAGAGGGAACAATCGATGTAATGCTATGGGAAATTCAAGATGCCCAACCTTCCATAAGTACACCTATTGCTGTTAAAGAGTCCTTTACATTTCATAAACCCGTTTGCTAGAAACTCCTTGACAATGCCTGTCGTCACCCAGAAAGCTACAAACACCATGACTCCTTGTTGCTAATATCTAATTTCAAGTTGTCTTTGTAGAGGGTATGAAGGAGGACAAATATGGAGGCAGTGGATAGTAAGGGTTTGAGATAAGGTGCAGAAGTAGGATGGTATCTTAAGTTGTTGTAATACATGTTTTTCGACAACTTATTAACTTGGTACATCATTTTACATTGAAATTAAAGAAACCTTTTATTGAAGAGTTTGTTTAATCAGCTTTTCTATCACCAGTGTTTCAGGATCAAACCACCATCTGAAAAAGCTGCTTACAAAACACTGTTATCAGAATTCTACTCCATCAAACCACTAATTAGTATTACTCTCCAACACTATAAGCTCTTATTACTAATAAGGCCCATTTCTGTTTCAGATCCGTATAATAGCCGCACAAGCTCTTACTACATTGGCTATCAGATCCGGCGAACCGTACAGGCTACAGATCTATGAGTTTTTAAATGCTCTAGCTCAGGGTGGAGTGCAGGCTAAGTTTTCTGATTTGCATGTCAGTAATGGCGAAGATCAAGGCGCAAGTGGTACGGGACTTGGATCTCTATTAAGTCCAATGATACAGGTTCTTGATGAAATGTACAAAGGGCAAGATGAGCTGATCAAGTAAGAGGTGGAGTTGTTTAAGTTCATTATTAGTCTGCTAGTATTGTGTATGATCCTTAGCAAGGTTTATGTGTCTATGTTTTCAGGGACATAAGGACTCATGATAATACAAATAAGGAGTGGACTGATGAAGAACTCAAGAAGTTGTATGAAACCCATGAGAGACTGTTGGATCTGGTTTCCCTGTTTTGTTACGTTCCTAGAGCGAAGTATCTTCCACTTGGCCCGACAAGGTAAGTTTCTGGTGTCAGCATTGCTGCTATCGAGGAATGCCTGAATAATTTGTTCAAATCCTTCAGCTATTGAGCTTTGAAGGCAACATTTTTATTTCACTTGCATGACGTAACTGCAGTTGATTTGATATGTGGAGCTTTAGTTTTCCTTTCCTTTTAGCTATCTAGCCCTGTCCGGGATGGTTGCCGGTTGCCAGCTTTTGGTGTTGAAAAATTTTCAACTCTTTGTAGAAATTTAATTTAAAGCTGAAATTTTTTGTATTTACAGTTCCCTGCTTAATTTTCAAAATTGACAACAGAAAACTTGAAACCCAAAAAAGTGGTTTCCAAAAACTGGTTTTGAGTTTTCTAAAAAACTGGCAACTGGCAACCATGCCAAACAGGGCCAAAGGTTCATGGTTTTTCTTGATGCTGTCCTGGCTTCCATGTAGCAGAACCATGCAATGATTAGTTGAATACATATATCAATATTTTTCTACCTCCTTTATTTTGGGTACCAAAGTCTCCTTAGATGTTTACACTTTCACTTGGACTGCAGTCCTTAGTAAAGAGATGAATGCCACATAAAATGATGTTGCTGGATGTTTGTGCGATATGTTTTTGGAGTAGAACACCAATGAAGTCTTACTTCTGTGTTGTCTGTTTACGTGAGAACATTAATGCAACTCTTTGGGGTCGTTTAGGCCGACAGACTTGTTAAAGTTCCAGGCAAACTACAGGAGTTTGGCCTAAGAAGGAGGTAAATATTGATTAGAGGTATGCGATGTTTGTTATGATCTGGTATGTGTAATTAGAGAGGACTAATAAGATCTTTCAGAATCTGTAATCTGTATATTCCGAAAGATTTGATTTTGGGACGAAGTGGGGTACTTGCATCTTTTAGGTTTTTGCTCAATTTTTATATTTTATATTTTTTCTGGGGGTTCTCTTATAAATATGCAGTGATACAGAGAGAATGGAGGACTTTGTTGTTTTAATTATTTTTCGGGAGGGTTTCTTGTCCTCCCTGTTATAATGTTTTGATTATTTATTAATGGATTTTTTGTTCAACACTACCTTTTATATGAGCTCTTTAGCAACTAGATACCTTTAATAACTTTTTTTTGTTGAGAACTACCTTTTAAGACTTTTTTTGTGCCGTAGAGATACCTTTGGTCGGATTCCGGTGAATTTTAATTTTTTATGACCGAAATACCCTCATGTGATAGGCTCTTTCTTGATCGAAATCCTTTCCTTCATCAAGAGCTTGAGCAAAA
>BSSO01002185.1:0-20217 GCA_030267885.1 Mesembryanthemum crystallinum | reverse complement strand
AACCTTCAGTTGCCACTACTATACACCGGAAAAATATCAGCGGAGATATAACTTCTCCCATCAAGAAACTGTTACCGGAGTTATTCCTTTCGACTTCCCTACAACACTATCAATGGATTCGTACCGTAAACATTGAGTGTTGATTGTTAAATTTGATAATCGCCGGAATTCATGTCACTCGCCGGAGAGAAAACTCGCCGGAATATTTCATCAATTTCGTTCCCTCTTTTGCCTTAAATTTGCCGCTTAAAATATACAACTTTCCCTCCCAAGTGAAAAATTTTCCCTCCCTATTTTCCATCCTTTCATTTTTTACATTGGTTATGTGGCAGTTTTTAATTGGGTAATTTTTTTTGTGTATCACTACACTTAGTGTATGGGAATCACTGTCCATTTTAAAATGCAATACGTGTCATATTCCCTCTAAAGTACGCCGCAATATGAAATCTCAATATTTGTTTTATTATTTATTTTTTTTTATTTTTTTTTGAGGGGCGAATGGAAAATACACAACTAATGATAGGAAAATAGCTCTTGAATAGGGAAATACCACACAAAATACGAGATAAGATACAATTATATGGCATGTAAATACGTTTTAAATAAAACAAATACCGAGATTATGTATTTTGGCGTACTTTTGGGGGAAATATGACACGTATTTCATTTAAAAATACCATATTGGTTGACGGTATTCATTTTAAATACCTATATGTCAGCGAAGATTTTTTATATATCAAATTGTCCACTTGTCGTCATTAAAAATACCCATTTGGTCATTTGGGGGCCAAAAAGTGATTTTTTTAACTCCAACTTGACTAGTCGTTTTAAAAAAGACCAATTTAATTACAGATGTTCACTTAAAAAACTATATTGATAATTTCAGGATTTTAGTTCTCTAACCGAACAATCCAAGCAATCTTAGCACTACAATTTTATTCATGTCTTTGATCTTTTTTTCTTTTTTTTTTTTTTTCCCGAATCTATCTCTGAATATTTCTTCTGCTATTCTCTCTCAAGATTACTTAATTGGAAAAACTTAAAGCAGATGCTCAGAACTATGGCTGAAGTGCCAAACAAAATGAAATATTCATGACTTTGAAATCAATGCCAATACTCACAACTTTTACTTCATAAAGCAAACATGCACCTAACTAAAACGTGAAAGTTGAGGTCCTGAATCTATAGTTAATTCCAAGTTATTCAGTAAACTATACATGCATGCCTCATGGCAGTTGTTCATAACTATACTATACAAGCATGCCTCATGCCAATTGTTCATAACTACAGCTCATCATTCTCCATAAAAAAAGGGAATGGCTTGCTATGTTACGTTCTCCAATCATTTATTTCAGTGCTAGTCCGCTTAAAACCTGTGAATTGGTTGAACCTCGATCATCATCTGTATATGTAATTTAACCACCATGTGTCATCTATATATCCACAGTTGTACGTGCTTCAACTGCAGCTGAGTTACAATGGAAAGCCTGAATTTCTCTGAATTTCTAGATTAATTATGTTTCCTCTTCATATGCACACCACCCGTTTGAAAAAATGCACAAGAGAAGAGAAAAAAAGTCACATGAAATATACTATTCCTTAATTACCATTTACAGCGGAGGATGTATTCATTACAATTTTACCCAATTTGCATTCAGTTCCCTTAAAATCAGCTCAGTTTTACAAGTTAATTACCGTTTCTCTCACATGTTAAATTCCTTAGTCAAAATGAAGTTACATATATAATACGTCGGTCACACTCGGGATCTGCCCAAAGCGTTTGCCTCATTTGCTTTCAATCAAATCTCTCTTACATACCAGTAAAATGGCAAATCATTCAGCTACTACAATCATCAAACCAATCTCAGAATGCTTCATCAGACCAAAACAAGAGGTAGAAGCATCAAAGCAGCGTTACTACTTAGCTCTACCAGACTTGTTGTTTGTAAATGCTGACTACATGCAAAGAGGTCTTCTCTTCACCAAACCAACCAGCAGCAGCAGCAGCTTCAACATCCACTCGCTCAATGAGAAGCTCCAACGCGCTCTCTCTCACGCCCTCGTCCATTTTTACCCGTTAGCTGGTCGCTTCGTCGTGGTCACGTACGATGATGAGCGTGCTTGCTCGATCTACGTCGACTGCAACAAGGGCCCTGGAGCTAGGTTCATCCATGCCACTTGTGATACCATCACTGTGGCTGATGTTGCTTCAACCGACCCGAATGTGATTCCCGTCTTTCGCTCTTTCTTTGAGCTTGGAGAGAGCAGTGACGCCATTAATAGTGATGGCCACTCTAGGGCTCTCGTCTCCATCCAGGTACTTTTCTTTACAAAGATTAAAAAAAAAAAAAAAAAAAAAAAAAAATTGAATAAAACTTTTTATGTGTAGTAATACTCATGTGCAACCGTTTAACTGTTGGACAATCTAAATTTTGGGGTGACTTTTTATATTTAGGGACAATTTTAGCGACTTAAGGATGGATTTTACAACTTAAAATAATTTTATAAGTAACAAAATAAAGTCATCCCTAAATCGCTAAATGTCGGCCCTATATTTGGATTGGCCCAGTTTCTCTCATTTTTAGTTTTTCTTCGCAAATATCTATTATCCTCCCCCTTCTTGTTCACTTCATCCTCACACAAGAGCTTCTAGAAGCAATAATGGACTAGAAATAGAAGCTTTATTTTAAATTTTTTAATTTCTAATCCCGTTTTGGTTTTTTAAAAACTCAAAATTAAATAACGGTGGAGAAAGTGATGCAATGAATGAATTGTGAGTTTACCTTCTCAAATTACATTGACTTTCTGCTTTAATTTGCATAGGTGACAGAGTTGATTGATGGGATTTTTATTGGTTTCACCATGAGCCACTCTTTGGGCGATGGTTCATCCTTCTGGCATTTTATCAGCACCTTGTCCGAAATCTTTAGACTTATGGACGATGACAACAACGAAGCAAGTATGAAGATTTCCCGTGCACCAATCTTCAAGCAATTCTTTCCTGAAGGATATGGTCCGATCATCAAACTCCCATACCCCAACAAGCTCATAAACAGATGTCCACAAGCTAATGTGGAACCCAATTTAAGAGAAAAAACCTTTCATTTCTCACCCACATCGGTAGCTAGGCTCAAGGCCTTAGCTAACAATAACAAAAGCAATATTACATGTGGTCGGATCTCGTCGTTCCAATCCATATGTGCTCTTTTATGGAGGTCCATTAACCGAGCTCGAGCCCTAGGACCCGAGGTCATAACCACCATGACCCTAGTAGCCGATGCAAGGGCTCGATTCAATCCCCCATTATTACCGAACCATTTTGGGAACATGATATTGCCCATCCAAGAGAAGTGCAAGGTGGGTGAGTTACTAGGGAATGAGTTGGGATGGGCTGCTATGGTTTTACACCAAGCCATAGCAACCAAGGATGACAAAGCAGCCCGTGATAAGGATGATTTTATAGTTGACATCCTTCTTAAGGGCCAAGCTTATCCAACTGATAATCAAATTAATGCTGTTGTGATTGGTGGATCTACGAGATTCGACATATATGGGCCTGAATTTGGGTTAGGTAAAGCTGTTGCAGTTCGGACTGGATATTCTTTCAAGTTCGATGGGAAGGTGATAGCAAACCCAGGGAGTGAAGGTGGAGGAAGTGTGGATTTAGAAGTATCACTCTTGCCTGAGACCATGAGTGCTATGGAACAAGATGAAGAGTTCATGAGTTTTGTCTCTTAGTTATGTAATTATATATATCAAAGAGTGTATTAATAAGGATTGAGATCCTCTCCATTATATAATTATAATGCGGGAAAAGGTTAATGGAAAGGATCGTCATCTAATACAATGGCGGATTAAGAAATCATGTGATGGGTATGTATGATAAACTTTAAACTATGATGGGTATGTATGATAAACTTTAAACTATGATGGGTATGCATTACTAGTCTATTGAGTGCTTATAAGATACTTATTTGGTAAACTTTAAATTTTCTTACTATGGTCTAGCATCATTTTTGAAAGACCAATTCTTCATGAGCCTTTTTGGTTTTCTTTGCTCACAATATTTAACTCACAAAATACCAATGACCGTGCATTAGAATGTTCCCTTTCCCCATGTGGGCCACGCCCAAAGAGAAAGGAGCCAACGTCGAATAATATTAACTCGCAAATATTATTTTGCCCTTGAGTAGTGTTAAAAAGAGATTTAAATGCTCACTAGACAATAACATACAACATAACCTAGGCATACCCAGGTGTATTTTCCAATTAAGACTGATTTTCAAGAATTACACAATTGCTAAACCTAAATGTAAGCTAATGTGGCAAAATTTTGTATCAATGTCACTTGCAAGAGGAATAATGATCTGTACCATTACAATCAGAAATCAATCATTAAACCATGGAAGAGGCTCATAAAACATTCCAATAGAACAACAATGGCCACAATTCTGGAAACAAGCTAATTATGAATCAATACTATAAACAAGAAACTTTCATTTCTCATTAAACTGTGAACTAATTTTTCATTCAAAAGTTTCATGACAATCTCTCCTAATTTCATATTGAACAAATCTCTGTTCAACCAAATCAAACCCCACCCAACCCACATTTCAAAACAAAAAACAACAAAGAAAAAAAAAAATCAAAATCACAACCAAATGAAAAGAAAAACTAGCCCCAAAACATTAGCGACCCAGATCAAGAATAGAACCACCTTGAGAAGAAGAAACAGGAGCAAAGACCTTAACAGCTTCTCTAATGTCTCTAACCCCATCACAAGCTTGAAAGAACTGAATCAATTTCCCAAGCTCCTTATCCTCCAAATCATCAACAAATGGCTTAATTTGAATAGCATTCTCAGGTTGAAAAGCATAAGAACAAGGATTATCATCCACAATCACAATCTTCCACAAATCCCTTCCCATCCCAGACAAATCCTTAACAAACTTCCCCTCCATTTCGCGGCACGAGTCTCGGTACAGCCGGTGACTGATCATCCCCTTGTTCGGGTCGAGCCCGTCGAGGACCAGCGTTGCGTACTCCCTCAACCCCGCCGTGAAGACCACCACCTCGTATTTCTTCGACACGAATTCGAGGAACTCGTCGACACCCGGCCGTTTGAGGACATAAAATGTCATTTGCTCGCCATCGATCACGGGTCTAACCACGAAATCGAACTTTGTCGGGGCCGGTTCGGGGTGGGAGTGGATGAGGGTTTCGTCAAGGTCCAAGAAGATGGTTTTCTTATCAGGGTCTTGCAATGGCGGAAGGGCGAAGAAGAGGGGTTTCGAGATCTTCGAAGCCGGAAAATCGGAGACTGATGCAACGGCGTCGTTTTGGTGGAAGATTTGAGGGGTTGGGGTGGTGGTTCTCTTGAGCTTGCGGAAGCCCTGTTTCTTAGGGCTCCGTTTGGGGGTGGCGATTTTGACGATTTGGGAAAAGATCTTCACCAATCGACGGCGGCAAGTGAAGAAAGACTCGTTGATCGTAGCGATTACCACCGATGGTGTTGATTTCACTGGCGTCTTTTTCCTCCGGCCGCCGTTCCTCCGGCAGTCCTTTATGGACTTCGTTGGGGTTTTCCTCAGAATCTTGGACACCATTTTTGGGGGTGACTTTTCTNCAGGGTGTTTTTTTGAATTTGGGGGAGGAGAGAGAATTTGGAAAAGGGTGTTGTGGGTTTGATTTGAAATGGGGGGGTTTTGGTTCGGTGTAACGGTCAGTGGAACCTAAATAGGTTCGGGATTTCACAGCACAGTGTTTGGTGGCTCACGCTAAATACAGTAAGGGAAAGTCGACCGTTGCGCGCTTAAGTCGTTTGATTTTTGGGAGATTATTAAAAAGATTGGGGTTCTTTTAGTGTTATTTCTGGGACCATTTGTTTAAGGTGGTTTAATGGCTATGGCTTTGGCCAACATTGTTTCAATTTCCTTTTGTTCTTTTTGAAAATGTAGTTTCAAATTTCTTTTGTTAATTTTTTGGGAAATATAGATTCAATGTTATGGAGTTAAAATACAGCTTAGAGATAGCTAAGAACTAATCAAAAACAAATAAATACAGCTTAGAGGTTTGCAACTAAAAATAGTTACAGTTTAGAGGGGGCTATTAAGGGTATTAAATATTTCTAATTATAGGGTTGGAGGTTGGAAATTAGAGGGTGCAATATTGTCGATATATCTCAATTGCACCTAGTTGGTTAGGTAGTTATCGTGTCAATATATGCGGAAAATAATTTGTAAAATATTTTTATATTCAAAATATTTAGGAATCACATTGTAATTTTTTTTTTTTTTTTAAGGAATCACATTGTAATTGAATGCATTTCAGTGATGAAAAGGTCGTAAATGTTTGGTCCATTGGTAAACAAACGATAACTTATACAATAAATATTTTGGATTTCAGTTATTCCCTTGAAGTCATCCAAATCCGTAATGGTTGTAGTGAAAATGTTGGACATCTTGATATGCTAGTGACCATATTTCAATTCATTACCTAGATTTTAAATTAACCAATGCCCCACAATGCCAAAAGGGTCTTTTTAGTAAAACTCATTTCCCATATGAGTCTTTAAAGTTGCTACGCGACAACTGGGTCTTATAAAACTGTGACTCACGCACATTGGTCCAAAAATTGCAACTCCGGTCAAAAAATTCCGGCCAAAGCTAATTTTTTTTTCCATTTTCAACCAAAGTTAAGTCATTTAAAAATGTCAACGAATTGTGTCTTATTGAAGATTACAAGAATAAATGAAAAAAATGGGAAAAAAATTATTTTTGACCGGAAAATTTGACCGGAGCTGTAATTTTTGGACCAATATGGACGAGTTATATTTTTTTAAGACCCAATTGTCGCCGCAGCTCTTTAAATACCCATGTGGGAAAGGGGGTCTACTAAAAAGACTCATTTAGCATTGCAGCCTTAACCAATGTAGTTCTTTTCTTTCTCAAAAAAAAAAAAAAAAAAAGACATACATTTGTTTGTGAAAATCAAAAACCTCAAGATCAATAGTTGCGGATCACCAAGCGTCAAATTCAATTGAGAACGAAGAGAGTCCGGATTAATACTCCATTGATTTGGGTTTCTCACAAGTCCTAATCTCAAAGAGAGATGGGAATCGGTTTGTGTCACAGACTTTGAAAGGAGGCTTCAAACTGGGAAGATTATCAAGGACCTTAATGGCTTTTGGGCTTTTTACAAACATGATTTATTAAAAAGGTTATGAAGGCCCAATTTGCAAAGAACAGTGTCAAAAGAAAACAAGGGAAAACATCAATCGTTCCTTGCCGTTCTCTTTTCATTATTTTTTTTTCTTTTTGTAATGGTGCCTTTGTCCACTAAATATTTCATTCTTCTTCTTGTATGGCACAAATGTACCAATTTTGTTTTTATTTTATTTTCTTGGTGTTCATAAGGTGGAACTTTATTTCTCTCTAAATGTGGATAAGGGTCACCTCTCAATACATGTTTTCGATTATTCCATGAGTTTTATATAGATGCTCCTCATGAGACTTGAACTCCTAACCTATTACATTGTTATAACTTGTTTACCAATATGAGTATGTGAAAACATTCCCTGAGTAGCATAAACGTACAATTTTTAAAAGAGGTATCATAAAATGTTTCCAACTGAAGAATTAGAGATACAAGATTATAGGTCATCATAAGTTTGAAGACTTAACTGAGTTAAGTAACAACACACCAAAGGGGGGAGGAAGAGATGCCTGTTTCTTTAGGTAAGAACATGCCTCAATTAACCAAAAAGTTATATGGGTCATGTAAGTGTAGCTCATCTCACATTTGAGTTGCAATTCTCGTACAAATGTCACACCTAAATCATACTCCTTTCCCCTGACAAACCTAGTAAATATATTCTCTAAATCTAATTCGAGACTTGCAGTACAGAATATGTTCTCCCAACATTGAAACCTTGTATTTTCATAACCAACATTCACCGAATTTGTTTGCTTTATTAGTTATATAAACCTTGCATATAGGTATGCCGGTATGTATGAATTACTCTCATCAAATTTTCAACACCATATAAGCTCTCAATTCTTTGTAAGGCATTTAGTTTTTCCCAATTGTACAGTTATTCATACATACTTGTAACTAGTAGTAATTCAAGACTTAAAAGGTTAAAAACATTAACATAAATTACGTAAGCAAATGAGTTACTGCACCTCATCCTGCATTTCACTTTATGTTTCGCACACACCAAGCCCTTGAAAACATTGTTACGAAAACAAGGCCGCTATCAAAATATGAACCACAAGAAAGGCCAAACCACCAACAACTTTAACTACACCACACTACCTAGCTTGCTTATAGTAACATTTTTGCTCATACAACATTTAACATTTTTGCTCACAAGAGTAACTTTTTAAGACTAAAGATTAGGGGTAGTTACAAGAACATGAGGTTAAAAAGGATGAAGATAAAAGACCATCATTAAGGCCATTTAAGTACTACATCTTTGACTTTGAGCTTAATTAATTAGCGACCATTACGGCTTACACTTGATCCTTTAGCCTTGAGGAAGGAGCCACTTTTGGTGATCTCACGCAATGGCTTGTCTGTAAACCTTATAATATTGTAAACCCAAGCACCACATACAGCCCCAATAGTTGGCGCCACCATGTATATCCATATCCCCTTGTAACGGTTTGATACGATTGCTGGCCCTAGGCTTCTTGCTGGGTTCATTGATGCTCCTGAGATTGGCCTGTCATATATAACAGATAATGTTAGCTTCTTTATGAAAATAAAAGTGTGCATCACATATTACAAATTAAAAATCTACCAATGCATGCTTGTTCCCGTTGTCGTCGTCACATTTAGCCACTTGAGGGGCAGTTTCGTCAATTCAGCAGGTCATGTAATGAAAACAATTGCCATGCACTCACTTAACTAATAATCTAACAGAATATGCTTGTTAAGGTCGCATTGGGACAATTATCCAAAGTTTGGAGGTACCATATAGACAATTAAAATAGATAGGGTATCACGTACGTTTAAAAAAAAAAAAAAAAAAAATCGTTACCAGAAGGTACTATATAGAAAATCCAAAAAATTAATTTGTTACGGTAATATACAACTCAGAGATGAGTCATTTAAAAATTGTAGTTTGTGTTCAAGACATGTTACATTCTTGTTTTTTCAACCAAATCAAAGAATTTCTTTGACAAACAGAAAATGAAACATATTAAGCTAACTTTGACCTCATAGTACCTTAATGCCATTTGAATAAACATTTATAATGAGTGAATTTTGACCAAGTCCCATGTTATGTAGTTAACTTAGATCACCAATGAATTCATGACACGCAAGGAAGGGTGATAATTACTGAATTTTATATATATACTTATTTATTATTCCCAAAATGATCTTTCCTTTTTTCCTGTTCTGTTTTTAATTAATGTGAAAGATCTTGAATAATTAAAAAAATGGATCAAACTAATTGAGTATAATTACCCAGCGATCATCACGTTAAGCAAGATGGTTGATCCAACTGCAAGCCCTGCAAGCTCTCCAATCTGTTCAAGCAACACACGAAAACCACGTTATCATCAATTTAAATAATCAAACCATATATTATATATCATAATAAGAAGATTCAAGGAATTCACAGGATCTTGTTCACATTATTGTCAATACAAGTATACTATAGTAATACGTAGATACGACTCATTTTTGTCATTATGAAGCATAGGCGTAACATATTATAATAATCCTAATCCTATAGTTGTGACATATTTTGGACCACAACATGCAAAAGCCAGATTAGTGATGTTATTTTTAGACCACATTCCAATCAAAGGAAAGCTATTGAACAACGAACTTCTTGTTTAAGCTAAGATTAATTGACTTGAACAGTGGGCGTGAAGAGCGGTGACGAAAGCGAGTAGATTGAAACTTACTGCTCGATTATCGGTTGCGACACCGGAGATGACGAACATGAGGAAGAATGTGATTATGAACTCTATCACGAAGGATTGTAGGTCGGATCCTGCTGGTGCTGTGCCTGCGAACTGAGTTTGATGGCCTTCGAATAGTAGTCGGAGTGTTCCACTTGCTAATATTGATCCAACTACTTGGCAAATTACATAAGCTGGTACCTACAAAGTTAGGAAAGTTCAATGAAATTAAATTAGTACCGAGAATCATGGAAGTCTTAATTGTGTGACCAAGTATTGTATGGTACGGAATTATGAGATCAAGTATTATCATTTCGTAAAGTCTTGTATAAATTTGGTTCAACTAGCATATGTGTTATGTTACTATCAGAGTCAATTTTTAAAGCATAAGAGTCATTACTTACGAATTGAGTTGATTTATAAGATGAATCAAGTCTATACAAAATATACTCTTATCAATTCAGGATAAATATATAAAAACAAAAAAAAAATCCGTACTTTTTTGTCAATTAGAAAAGTCATGCCTTGAAAAGTTTAAATTGGGTTTCAAAATGGCATTACCATTTCATATTATACTCGTGAGCAAGTTCAGAAAATTCAGATAATGATGAATGGTCAGTTACAGCAAAGCATATTACTGTACTATAGAGTATACAATTTCGCGTCACAAGTCTCAAAACTCACATTACTCATAAACTTTGGTAACCTTCACCAATCAAAGGCTAATCTATAATCTTAGGAGTATGTGTCGCGTGATATAGTATTTCCTTTTGTGAACTACTTTAAATATTGGTCCCATTTTGCCTGTTTATCCATTACAAAATTACTTGCAATCAAAAAAAATAAAAAATAAAAGTGTACATTGGTAAATTTGTTGTTTGTCACTTGTTCCACTTACTAAGAATTTTTAAATTTTCATCAGATATATATGAATGCATCATGTGTTAATCAGCATTAGTGTTAACCTAGAATTAGGGGAATCACCTTTATTAGAAGTATAATTAATGCATTTTCACTATACCATCATCCTTTAAAAATTCGAGTAACTTAGTGCATTTACTTCACTTTTAGTAAGTTGTACTTTTTACGAAATGCCACACATTATTTGGTTGATCACATGAAATATAACGCTATAAGTTCCACTAATTACGTAAGAGGATAAATTAAGTTACATCCTACTTCACAAGAAATATGCATTTCTACAGTTACTTCCTGTATTTGTGTAAACAATTCAAGGAGTAACTGTAAACAACTTAATTTTTTCTTTTTTTGGTTTTTGGAAAAGGAAACATACAAGCAGATGGTGATTTGAATACACATCATTACGAACAACATTTTTTAAAATTAACGTATCATGGAAACTTCTAACCTTAATTAAGCTTGCAATTGACCAACTAAGTAATGTTTGTAAGTGACATAACATAACATGATGAAGAAGAAACAGGGGTTGGTATAAACAGTTGAGATCGTTAAGACCAGTGATAATTGATGTGAAGAAGAAGATATATAGAGAAAAAGAAGTGGTCAATTCAAACCAAACCTGTTCCCATGGAAATCTCCGGTTAGTAGCGAAAGCAATGGTGACGGCCGGGTTGAAATGGGCACCGGAGATGTGACCAACAGAGTAAACCATGACCATAACAACCAAACCCCAAACAATGGCAATTCCAGGCAAAGTCACGACTTTGTCCTTGTCCAAATTCACTATCACCGCGGCACACCCCGCGAAGATCAGAAAGTATGTTCCTAGCGCCTCCGCAATCATCTGTAACCATCAACAACAACACATCGTCGTTAAATAAAGTTTTTAGGATTCGAACTCAAAACCTCGTTTTCATCTATGCTTTGATAACAGGTGAATAACCGACACTCATTTGTTAATGCCCATTTGGTTAATAATCTGCCACTTTTACTTCTTGTTCTAACATCCTTTTTTTTCACCACCCTTCTACCTCCACCTCTCCCAACTCTTTTTAGCTTCTGAAAGGTTAAAATAGAGCTAGAAGTAGAAGCTGCGGCACATAAACTTACACTTTCTTACAAGTTGAAAGGGGTGGGGGTGGTAAAGGAGGGAACCATAGAAATTGACTGAAATAATTGTTCCTTGGAACAAAACGGTACATTCATTTGTAAAAGATATGATTGAGTTGATTATATGACCTTATATGATATGATACGATACGATATCATTTCAACATTTACAGAGAAAAGGTAAAACAAGAACGGATCCGAGGGCGAATAGAAAACAAAAGGGAGGAAATAAATAGGAGTAGGTATCAATTTTACCTTTTGAAGAAAAGGGACACTGATGCAGGAGTTTGAAGCAGAGTGGTGGTTGTCAATTGAATTAGAGGAAGATGAGTTATTGGTAGTGTTTTGAGGCAGAGAATTACCACCACCACCACCACCACCACCATCTTTGATATTCACAGCCACTTCATGATTCCCATTAGCCCTTGCAATTTCACCCATCTTTAGCCCAAATTTTGAGTCTTAAGAGAAACAAAAAAGAAAGAAACTAACAAGTACAAAGAGAAAAAAAACTCTTGAGAAGTTGGTTGTAACTTGTAGTAAGTTGTAACTCCAATATCCAAGGGAAGAAGGGCAAACCAAGTCCTACTTATAAAGGACCCAGAAATGTGAGTGAGAAAAAAAAAAAAAAAAAAAAAGTGGGTTAGAGAGAGAAAGTAGAGAGAGAAAGGGATGGACTAAAATCACCTCCCAGATAGATAGAGAGATAGAAGAAAAAGGGAGATTTGGACTTGTGTGTTTGTTGGATGGGAATGGTTGACCATATGGCCTTATTTGCTTTTACTAGCTCTTTTGTCATAATGTAAAGCTCACTTTTTTTTTTTTTGTTTTTTTTTTTTTTTTGTTGGACCTAATTTTGTAGTGTTAATTAGAGAGAAAGAGTGAGCAGAGCAAATTAAAGCAGAGGAGCATTGAAGATGGTTGCTTCAAGTTCAACTACCCACCGCAATTGCAGAAGGAGGCCATGATGTTGTGTTGTGTATTAAAATTAAAGAAAGGCAAGGACGAGAAATAGGAGGGAGTTGGAGTTGTCCTGCTGCATCCTGCTTACGCCCTACAGACTCTAAATATGGGAAGGACTTCAATTATTATCGGAAAACGAAAGTATTGCGTTACTTGCGTGTATGTTAACCTATGTTAAATTATTGAGTACTGGTAAATAAATTATAGCTTATGTATTAGATTATTGGTTCAAGTTTCATTGAGAGTCACCTAGACAATTGTCTTTTTTTTCCTTTTTTTTTTTTTGTGCAATGGAAAGTTTCTCATTACCAAAAAGAAAAGAAATTTATTCCAAACAAATTTTAAACATACATATGAGAAAAGTATATCAGAAAAATTAAGTGTCACATCAAATATTAAATGAGAAGAAAAAGTCAATTTACAATCCATTAATAAGCATTTTGAGTATTTAATTAATTATTTTAGATGAAAATCAATTATACTACTCCTTCCTCACACAAGTTTTTGTCTAATTTAAATTATTTTTTCTAATAATGGTTAAAGAACTAATATGTCTTGACCAAGATGAAGCGCCTCCTTATTTCTCTTTCCTCATACAAGTTTTTGTGTTTGATCTGTGGGCTGCTAACAATCTTTTAATTTACAGTTAGCCCCGGATTTGTTGTTTAATTTATTTTTCAGTTTTTATTTATATAATTCTTGTCTCACAAGCTTTGAGAGTCTTTGACTCTATTTAGGAATTTAATCCGCTAATCCCAGTAGTGATTACAATGACAACACATCAATAACTTAAAACATTGTGAAAAACATAGCTAAATCTAAATAGGAGAATAAGACACACAAATATACATGGAAAACCCCAAAATGGGTAAAAACCACGGATCACAGGAAAAACAATTCACTATATCAAATGAGATTACAAACGGGAAACTTTACCACACAAACTGTGTCTCTTTAATCTCACAAGCCTCTCTTAAACTTGAAAAAATTAGGGAACCCTCAAGAACACTCAATGGAGGAATATCCTCATATCTTGAGAATCACACTCAACCACTCCAACCCAGAGAATTTCTTTTGATAAATCTTAATCTAGATACATAATTAACATGATGGCTAATGATATATATAGGCAACTACATAGCCATAAACCAACTAGGTTTAACTCTCTTTGGCCGTCATAAGAGTCATATTGGGTTTAGAAAACTTTCCACAAACCCACATAGTAAACTGCCGAAAAAACGCTCGCCAAAATTTGCCGCACGGCTCCACCCGAGCGGGTGGAGTCACGCCTAACTCCCACCCATCCGGGTGGGACTGATCTCGCCCAAAAATTGAGCTCACTGGCCCGCCCGGGTGGTTTGCAACGCTTGTTTCTCGCCCTTTTCCACCTCTCTCGACCATGCCTCTTGCTATATCATCTAACCGTTTAATTAGCATTTGAGATTAATTTGTTAGAATTCGAGTCATATACTAACAAATCTCCACCTTGACTCGAATTCTCCACGAAACCCTCAGTAAACTTAATTGAATTGATTCCGTTCCCTGAGAAACCTTAACTGGCTCCATCTTAAACTGAACTTGCTCCAAGATGAGCAACCAACATGTACTCCCTTAACTTGCGAACCGGTGTTAATCTCCCCAAACTCTGTTCACAAAACCCGTCTCGAATCACTTGATTAGAAACTCGAGATAAGTCACATTAATCTTATGCACCCACTTGATGCCGCTGATCTTCCATCTCTTAAAGTGCCTTCTCCAAACCAAGAACACATCTTGAATTTCTTAAATCTTCGCAATATCGAACTTGATTGTTACCAAACAAACGCAATTCACAACCACGGGCTCTGATATCAATTTGTTAAGAATTTAATCACTTCTGAGATTGAGTGGATTAAATTCCTAACAGATTTAATTATTGGACTCATTTCTCTATCTCTTTTGGGAATCTTTCTCCCAATTTGTTGGTCTCTTTTTATGAGAGATCGATACCTCTATTTACTGACAGATTTATTTGTTATAAATTGATTCTTTAACAGTTTCTCGTATGGATCTACATTGTATATTAGATGTTTGTCTACAGTTTGTTGAAGCATACGAATCTCAATCCTTTGAATGTTTGCCGGATCAATGGGACTAATGCATCATGAGATTAGCGATATGATAGAGGGTATGTCGAATTATTAGAATTCAGATCTTTTAGGAAATATGTTTTTTTCCATCAGACTTGTATCTATACATATATTAAAGCAATGTAGGTGGAGTAATGAAAGGCCTCGATTTGACAAATACACACACCACATTGCTTCACGCCTAAAACCCCTTCTAAAGTTCAACTTTGACTTTCAAAATTCAAAAAGGGGGAGTTTAATTATGTAAATTACTCCATGAAGATTGAAATATAATTGTAGAGATTTCTAAAAATTTCAATTAAGTATAGACAAATACACTTGCCAAACTTAACTATATTTACATTATACTCAAAAATAAAAGTGGAATAAAACAAAAGATTACATCTAACACATAAATTAAAGAAAAGTTGGGAAAAATATTTAGTAAGATGGGAGTGTCACATGCAAAAGAAAAATATCCAACTAACATGTCATTACATGCTCCAATAAAACCAAAAGATTACAATAGACGAAAAACGAAAAGCTAACGTCGAATCCCATTTAATTGTTGTCAAAGCTTTCATTCAAACTAATCATGCCAAATAAAATCTATTCTTTGTTAATAATGGGATTTTATATTTGAAACATGATATGATAGGGACAAAAAAAAAAGGGAAAAAATATGAGGATTAAAATATATGTAAAGTTTGTTTAGTGTTTTAAGATTTACACCCACAATTACTTTACTCTCCACATCTTAATAAAAAGAAAGTAAATAAATAATTTACCTGTATACTTTTTTGAAAATTTTGTAGAGTAGTATGCTACTTCCTCCGTCCCACAATTAGATTTCAAAAACACCATTTTTTTTTTGTTCCATAATTAGCTTCAAAAACCATAAAATCCCATAACCTCACTAAAATCCCACTCCACTAACTCACAAGTACAATAAAAAAATCCAATTTCTCTCTTCAATCACTCACAAGTACAATTATTTTATCGGAAATTTCCTGTGATACCACTAAACTTTGGCCTAATGCCAGTGGTATCCACGCTTTTCCAATAATGTCAGTGGTACCCCTAAACTTCGACTTTAACATTTTTCGTACACCTAAACTTAGACTTTAACGTTTTTCATACCCTAATGGTTGATGTAGATACTTTTCAGTTAGATTTTTTTCAAATATTTGACTTAGTTAATGTATGGTTGCAATGTAAAATGACTGATATACCCTTACTTGCCTTAATTACACAACTGTTAGCTATTTGACAAATATTTCTCTTATAAATCTGAAAAAAAAATTGGAGGTGTGACACTGGTGGGTGGGTCGATTTATAAGGGAAAGGCCTGTCAAATACTTAGCCGTTGTGTAATTAAGGCAAGTGAGGGTATATTAGTCATTTTACTATGCCCCCATAAATTAACTAAGTCAAATAGTAAAAAAAATCTAACGAAAAGAACCTTCGTCAACCATTAGGGTACGGAAAACGTTAAAGTCAAATTTCAGGGGTATCACTGGCATTATTGGAAAAGCGTGGGCACCACTGGCATTAGGCCAAAATTCAGTGGTACCACAGGAAATTTCCGTTATTTTATTCTTTTACAATAATATCTCTCTCTATTATTTTAATCTCTCACATAATATTACATCTACTACAAGGGCAATTATGTTAAGAAACACCCACCTAAATTCTTGTGCTAGCCCCATTTATGAAAGGTAATTGTGCGTGGGACGGAGGGAGAAATATTTTAATTGTCTCCTTTAATATTGATTTATTGAACTGAGGAAAAAAAAAAAAAAACCTTTTTATCACTGTATTTTGGGAACTATCTTTTTTCGTTGAAACACAACATCTCTCAGCCTAGTCTCTTGAAGTCATGAAGTTATATACTTTAATTAATCAAGCATGTGGGATAAACTATATTTGAGTCCATCTTTCAGGTAAAATGGGTAGAAAGTTATTATTATTATTTCATTTAGGGATTAACGAAGTTATTTCAAACATATAAATTTATTTTTATCATTATATTTGGCTATAATTATGTAGATCCTGTTTTAATTTTCTTTTATAATAAATTGGAGAAAATACTCTTTTTCTTCTTTTTTTTTTTTTTTCTCTTTTTTGGGTGTTGACAAATAAGAATTTCTTCATTTTTTTTAGCACGACTTAAGGACATCTCTCAATGTACATCTTTGGATATTTTACGAACAAATTCGTCTAGGTAATCCTTGGGAGCTTTAAACCCATACTTTTTCACAATATTTTTTTCTATCTCTCTTTTATCTTGATTCTCCGTGCAATCGCACGAGCAAAAACTAGTTTATTTGACTTTGATGTTCATTGTAGATGTCATGTGGATTTCAATTAATGAATAATTTCCTTTCACAAAGAAACTATAAACAGGTCTTAGAGCACCGACTTATTACACAACATGGTATTTATTGATTACATTTTATTCAACTAAGTCTCTTGTCAAGATAAAGACACCATGGGGCCTTCATTTAATTTGCAATTCATGAAACACCATAATTTAAAACCAAAGTGGAGAATGAATAAGAGAAAGGTTATATTACTTTAACTGAGAAAATAGAGATTACAGCTCATTTTCAACCTCAAATACAATTTCATTATTTGTTTCATATATGTGGTTTTTTTTGTTGTTTTTTTATACTTGGAATTTGTTGTTACAAGATGCAACTATAGTTTATGTATTAGATGTCTAATACTTCCACTGTCTTTTTTTTTTTTTTTAAAGTGTTATATTAGATTTTTGTGTTAAAATTTTACCATTTATTTATGAAAAGAAAGAGTTATATGAGAAAATATTTGTTGGATTCGTATCAACAAATAATTTGATAATATAAATTTTTTATAATTTTGGTTATATATTTTGAGAGATATTTAAGGTGAATGTTCGACCTCGAAAAGCGAATACGACACTTTAAAAGAACAGAGGCTGATGTCAAAAGACCGATACCCGAATCTGAGTCTAACGAATAATTTTTTATAGATTTTGGTTATATTTTTTTTGATTTATTTATTCTAGAATCATTTTTATCAAAAACCACCTTTTACATTATTGTTTTTATAAATAAAATAAAAATAAAAAAGAATGTAAGAAATCCCTTTCTCATAAAGTTTTCTAACAATTTACCACCTTTCGCAATCTAAACTAATTTTTTCCCATTTAGATAGTTTAAAGGGTAAGAAAAGAGTGCTTACCTTATATAGCAGGGTTGTGAAAAGCAAAAAAAAAACAATTGCTTAATATGTATAATGTGTCATTAACATGGTAGTGATCATGTATTCATGGCCAGGTAAGAGGTAATATGTGCATAATATATAGTTTCTCATTTATTTATGGCTCTAATTATAGTTTGGAACTTTGGATGATGAGTATCCAATATGAATACGTTTAGCACTAGCTAAAATTAGAAAGAAAGAAAGAGAAAAAAAACTAAGATAATTTTGATTTATGAGTGTTTGATGAGAACAAAGAGTGACAAAGACGAATATTATGAAATAAGTCACATTTAATGTTTTCTTACCTTGTAGAACAGTGTCTAATTAATGAGTAACATTTATGTTTTTTCTATTTTTAAGTAAGCTCGAGGCTAAGATTTAACCTTATTATGGTTATTTATACTTTTATAGTTTACCTAATACTACAACGTAGGAGTAATGGTTATTTACACAAGCTTGTACTTTGATGAGATTATTCATAGATCACATTGTAATTAGTTGAAAATTGATTATTTAGTAGAGTAGTATTATTCCTTTTTTCGTCTGTATTATTTGACTAGTTTATTGAACTGGCAAAGTTAAATTTCAAATTAGATAAATTAAATAAACATATGAAAAAAACAAATAATGATTTAAAACATGTAAATTAAGTTTTTTAGATTCCACCTAAAAGATAGTTTTAAAATAAACTATTTTTACATCTTGATATAGCACATATATATTGTATACCATAATGGTCAAAGGTAGATGGATGGTCAAATCCAGATCAATGGATGGAGTACGTTATTTTTATTTTTACTTTTCCTCTTATGCCTAATATTACTTTTATAAAGAAAAAAGACAAAATTGTTCATTTGGTATTTTTATTTATTGTACTTGAAAGTAAACTAAGTGCAAGAAGTAGTTTTTGGGACTTATATTAGCTTAATTATTACTAGTATTTTATTGCACGTGATACGTGCATGATAAAAATTGATTAAACTTATTTAGTAAAATGGAAAATTTTGAAGAAATACTAATACCTGCGTGTTGTAAAAAAATTGAAGAAAATATTGATATCCTAATAGGTGCAATTTTTTTTTTGGTTACCAGCCAAATGCAATTTGGTATTGTGATTGATCGTGTGTCCACCGCTTGCGTTTTTGACGATGAAAAGCTTGCTAGAACAAAGCTTGAAATAAATTTATCACGATATTAAAAAGATGAAATGAAGGAAATGATCAATAAAAGATAAATTTAGCAACAAAAACTTCACTTACATGTACATCAAATCAAGATTGCAAATTGTTGGACAGTGTAAATATGTACCTGCAAAGAACAATTAAAATAGGTTGAAATTACCAACAATAATATAGTTGGAAATTTAAATTGTTTGCATAATTTTACCCTCTCATAGACTCTATCATATACTGTGGACGTGCATAAAAAAGTAGTAGTAAAACAATAATAGTTATTGGAGAAGTTTAATTATTAGAGGAAGTAGAAGACTATGAGATATGATCATGAAGGCATGAAGCAAGAGAGGAAAAAAATGGGACCTTAACAACAGCTTATCTCTAACGAGACTGGTCTCAATGAGGCTACCATTTAGTCTAACTTCAATAAATGGATCTAGGATCAGCCCATAATCCCTTATTATTCACGCGTCTCATCAAATAACTCGATGAGACACGTCTCAAACAAGAATTTGCCCCTTAACAATTAGTAATTAACCATGGAGGCATGGAGAAAGAAAGGAGAAGATAAAGAGGAAAGAGTAAGAGGGGTGTTGGAGTTGCAGAGCGAATTGTGAGAAAACTGCAAAAAGAAATAAAAAGTATAATTAATTAGCATGGAGGATAATTGAGAATACGTGGGATGAGCCTTCAATGGGTGGGGCCTTCTGCTCTCTCTCAATTGATGTAATCGCAATTAAAATAACTGCCTTTGTACAATTGCGTGAGTTATATTTT
>BSSO01002184.1:0-20220 GCA_030267885.1 Mesembryanthemum crystallinum | reverse complement strand
ATTCCTTCTATTACTACAAGGGTAAATTTGTCTAAAAACACTCACCTAAAATATTGTTCCCTCCTAGTTCAACTAATTCCGGAACGGATGGAGTAATATATTTATAATAAACATATGTTGAAATTTGTAAAAGATAATCTACTTGAATAATTTTTTTTTTTTTTTTGATGCTCCACTGCTCGTAGGTGAAGTTTATGGGTTGATCCACACTAGCTACTAGCTAGCTCTCAAAAAGCTCTATCCATGGAAAAGAAACATCCGTATAGCATGAGTTTTTATTTCAACAATATGGTGCCCTCCACATTAGCTGAAAGTTACACGTGCAACAATTAGCCCTGAGCTTGTAGTATATTAGTACTGTCTCTTCTATCTTTAAAATATGAAGTTGGGTATGCATGCAATGGCTTTGCCATGTGGCATACCCAACTTTATATCAATAAATGTCAATATTAACAATAAATTTAACTTTCTAATTAATAATGAATTTATGAATATATACAATGAAATTATTAATAGAAAAATTAGACATAAATAATCCTAAGTTTAAGGTGTCAAATAATAATAATCTCTTTTATGTGTAAATTTGGAATCAATTCTAACTTTTATGTTGTGTCATCACGACGGTACCATCGCCGACGAAATTTAACTTTGTTAACACTTCTACACATTTCGTTGGGGTTTTAAAAGTGTTAATGAAGTAAAATTCAGTTAAGAGTTAGACCTTTATGGTGACACGTATCAAAACTTATGATTATTCTCAAATTTATACGGGATTATCATAGTTTCACACAAATTGTAACTGTAAATCTTATGTAACTAACCACTTTTTCGATATACATTCATGATCTAGTATCAATATAGTTAGTTATATTAGCAACCTTGAAAATAGGAAACAGGGGAAAAAACTTGCTAAACAGTTTGAACTTTGAAGTAGCAACTTCTTTCCCCCGCAATTCTCAACTGCCCCAATCAATACTCTGTAGTTTGAAACAGTCTTTTGCTCAACATAGTGAGAATTCCTAGTGAATATTCTGATTCCATTCTCAGATTCTCTCACTCTCTCTCTCTCTCTCTCTCCTCACTCACTCACTCCATTGTTGTTATCTATAAATAGATCAGATTCAGGTGAAAATTTTCTTTGGGTGACACCAACAACAGCAACAAAGAGAGTCTAAGAAAAACCATCGATCCAAACATGTCACACGATGATGAAACCACGACAATTCCATTAGAGACCATACCATTAGAGGTGCAGAGTGAGCCACCGCCGCAACCGCAACCGCAACCGCAACCAAACATGTCACAAGAAGCCATGACAATACCTTTACAGGTTCACAATGTGCCATTGCCACCAAAACAGACAACATGGCAGAAGCTCAAAGACAAAATCAGTGAGATTTTCTTCTCAGATGACCCACTTCATCCCTTCAAGAACCAGAGTAAAAAGAGAAAGTGTGTTCTGGGTTTGCAGTTTTTGTTCCCCATAGTTAATTGGCTGCCTAAATATAACTTGAAGCTCTTACAATCGGATCTTATCGCTGGCCTCACCATTGCTAGCCTTGCTATCCCACAGGTACATACATTTTCATTGTTCCTCTGCAAATGATAAAATAAATAAATAAATAAATAAATAAATAAAAATATGATCTTGTTTTGGTATTATGGATTTTTGATTTTAAGTTTTTATTAGGGTTATGGTCGTAAGAAACAAATTGGGATGAAACTATCATAGGGTTTGGAATGTGTTGTACACTTAGAAAGTGTAAAGGAAAACATACCTATACTAGAAATTTAAGTTTCTTTTTTATCAATATATCCCCTCCTGTAACACATGCGAACATTTATCATGCTATTTTTTTCGGTTTTCATTCTTCTTTATGTAAATTTACTTTATTTCCTTTTTGATACAAAATTGGGAGTTTTATTAATAGTAGGAAAGTAGGTCTAGCATACAAAATTGGGAGTTTTATTTAATTCGAGTATAATAAGAGTCGAATCCTAATCTCAATATTAGAAAGTTGTCATGAGAAGCCTTTCTCATCATCCCAACAAAACTGTGACTTCCTAAATCACTCTCGAGCACTCTCTCACAACTGTGACCAACATTGGTTCATAACAATGACCAACCTTGCTTCAACTTGCCAGCAATTAGTCAAATATGAAATGCCCAACACAAACGGGGGATTTGGAAATTTTAATGTTTAATCCGCTTCAAGTTATCTACTTTTTCAGTAATTGTTGAGCACTAATCACAAATGTACCCCCAATTTCATTCAATTTGCTCTCTTTCTTCCTTTCATTGCAGGGTATTAGTTATGCGAAACTTGCATACTTGCCACCAATTATTGGATTATGTAAGTAAATCTTACTGTACCATTTAAACAAAACTACCAAATTCTTCATCTTCATCTTCTTGAAATAATTTGTTAAAAAGCTACATTTTTTTTTTTTTTTTTTTTTTTTTTGCAGATTCAAGCTTTGTTCCCCCCATTATATACTCTGTTCTGGGGAGCTCTAGGCACCTTGCTGTTGGTCCAGCTTCAATAGCATCACTTGTTATGGGTTCCATGCTAAGTGAAGTTATCTCCCCAGTTGATGACCCACATCTCTATCTCAGCTTGGCTCTCACTTCAACTTTCTTTGCTGGCTTCTTTGAGGCTCTTTTGGGCTTTTTCAGGTACCTATTAAAAAACATTTCAAGTATTTATGTTCAATTAAGTGAGAAGGGATCAATTACAACTGGGTAGATGCCATTTCTGTTAGACCCTTGATTGAAATTTATACTACTAGTTTACGTGTAGAATGATTATTAGGGTTCTTAAAGTCAAATTTCAGTGAAATTTTGTTTATGGGTATGAGCAAAATTGATGACACAAAGGTTTAATATTGAGGATTCTCAGCGTGCGCTATATGTGTTCGATGAAATGTCACAGAGAAACTTTGTTAGGAAAGCTTGGTACAAGTTGCTATGCCGTTAACTGATTGCTGGTTCTTTGGCTGCTGTTTGAACAATGATTGTAGGCTGGGTTTTATCATTGATTTCTTATCAAAGGCTACACTGATTGGGTTCATGGCTGGAGCGGCTATAATTGTGTCCCTTCAGCAGCTCCAAGGATTGCTTGGGTTAACTTATTTCACCAACAAGATGCAGCTTATCCCTGTCGTGTCGTCTGCTATTAGCCAGAGGAATGAGGTAATAGACTGTATTATGGTACTCTTATTCATAAACACGTAGAGAATGCTCATTTTGTGGGTTGAGCAGTTTACTTTTCCTTGAACATGGTACCAGAAATCACCTACAAGCTGTTTTGTTTCCTTCCAAATATGCAGCAATGGCTACCAATTTTGGTTGAGCCATTTTGTTAATTGCTTGAACTATATCTAAATTACCGTTGATTTGGGTATCCAGCACAAATTTACCAGAAATCTTATCCATATTGTTGTGGTTACAGTGGTCATGGCAAACAATTGTTATGGGGGCGTGTTTCCTGGTATTTCTACTGTCAGCCAGATACATTGTAAGCTTTCTACCTAACAATTGTTATGGGGGCGTGTTATGGGTTCCAGATACATGTTGTTTCATCATGTGTAAATTGCGTTAATGATGGTGTTCTTTTTGTTCTTTTGTTTTTCTGTTTCAAATCCCTTTTTTCGCAGAGCTTAAAGAATCGCAAGCTCTTCTGGGTATCAGCTGCTGCCCCTTTAACTTCTGTAATCTTATCAACCCTCATAGTCTTTTGTCTCAAGTCCAGAGCGGATACGATTCCAACAGTAAGGATCTGTTTACTCTCTTTTCATTCTTTATCTTATGTTTCTCATGGTTGACTTGAGTTTCTATCCAGTGAATATTGATCTGCTTTTGGTCTGTGCCCATTACATACAGAAAAGGAAACCAAAGTGGAACTTTGAATCTTAACCAACTTTTTAAAAGATTTGGAATCTCATTGTCTTTCCTTAAACCAAAGTATGTGAGCTTTGGAAGATTGATATTGGCCACGTAAAGTTATAGGGCGGTCCATGACGGTGATTGTCGTTCTATCTTATGTCACGACTTCTTTGTGCGCTAGTGTCATATCTCGTGTCATATTTTCTAATGTCACAAAACATTTGACACTTCTCACCTCCCCCCTATCTTCTACGAGTCATTGGCCTAGTTGTTAAGGGACCCAAGTAATGAATGTAGATTCGCTTTATTCTACTTGATTTGATTTTGTAGGCAACACTGTTAAGTACAGTGATTTTTAAAGTCTGAGTTATGATTTTTGCCGTTGAATGTGATTGCTGATTTACTTACTGATTGAACAGATTGGTGCATTACCCAAGGGCGTGAATCCACCTTCAGCACACATGTTATACTTTCATGGCTCCTATGTTGTTCTTGCTGCAAAAACAGGATTCATAACTGGGATTTTGTCTCTAACTGTAAGTCATGTAAAACTTTCACATATCAGTTTCTCTTTTATAAATTATTTGTATAATATATGGATTACCCTTGCCATTAGAGGACTTGCTCGCTGGAACATTTCAACGTGCTAGATTTTTGTATAAATACACTGGATTTGAACAAATTCCGTTGCCAAATCCAAAATATCTTGCATGTTCATAAGATTGTCACATGAGTTTGATTTCCTCTACCAGGAGGGGATTGCGGTTGGGAGAACATTTGCTTCCTTGGAAAATTATCAAGTGGATGGGAACAAAGAAATGTTGGCAATGGGCTTAATGAACATTGCTGGTTGTTGCTCCTCATGTTATGTCACTACAGGTAAAGCATCAAACTCAAGGATAAGATAGAGAGAGAGAGAGAATAAAAACATAGTGTATATTTATGAAGTATTCTCATCCTTATGAACTAAGGCAACCATTCTTGTAGGGTCATTTTCTCGATCTGCTGTCAGCTATAATGCCGGTGCAAAGACAGCTTTTACTAACATAGTGATGGCTTCAGCAGTACTAGTGACTATGCTCTTCCTAATGCCTCTCTTCTATTACACTCCCGCTGTCGTCTTGGCTGCCATCATAATAACAGCCGTCGTGGGATTGATAGACTTCCAATCTGCATACAGATTGTGGAAGGTCGACAAACTTGATTTCGTTGCTTGCTTCTGCTCATTTGTTGGTGTTCTCTTTGTCTCTGTACCTGTCGGGCTCTGTGTGGCTGTATGTTTTCTACTTTCTGTATATCGAATTTGTTTTGTTTACTTTTTGAGTATATCTCGCACAAACCTAGTGCATATCATACACCAGAGTTAGTTTTCTTTAAAACAACAGTAAGTTTTCAAGAAAGGCCGGACTTTTCTTGAGAGATGGGGTGAATCTCTTTGATACAACATAAGTGAGTTGTTTCACAAAGGGGTACCTATTCCGGTGTATACATAACGCAATACACTAGGTCCATGCAAGTCTTTGTCATACAAGTTTTTCTCCTTGTTTGATGTATAATTTGCATGAGCTTTTAATACAAATGATTGTTTTCAGGTTGGAGTATCGGTGTGTAAGGTTTTATTACATATTACTAGACCAAAGATTGTGGTTTTGGGCAACATCCCAGGCACCCAATTTTTCCAGAGCGTTGATCGTTACAAAATTGCCTTGAGGATTCCATCATTACTCATTTTGGGTGTCGAAGCTCCTATTTACTTTGCAAATTCAACTTATCTCCAAGAAAGGTAATTAGCAACTCTTTTTGGATAGATGCTAAAGCTTTAGGTATTGAGTATGTCAAATGTTTTCCCAAGTATGTGACATGAACCTACTGCAGAATAATGAGATTAATCAGGGAGGAGGAAGAGAGGATTGAACTCAAAAAAGAGCCCGTGCTGAAATGTGTAATTTTGGACATGACAGGTACATTCCTAAGTATGTTTTTGGTATTAACTCAATTTTTGGTAATTTGAACAATTAAGCCCTTAAAAGGCCGGACATGGAACGGAAGTTTTGGTTAGTTTATAAATGTGTGGCCTGTTTCAGGCCAAGCATGGTCCGTGTTCGGCCTATGCCTGCTTTTGAACAACTCTATTTAGTATTATTAGTCATGGTTTGAATATGGTTAATTATTATATAGACTTTCAACCTTGGAACTTGGAAGTTGAGCTGAGACTAACCAACATTCAACAACTTTACTTGCAGCTGTGACAGCCATTGACACAAGTGGACTCGACACCATGTATGAACTTGCAAAAAATGTCAAAAAGAAATCGTTACAGGTAATCAGGAACCAGAACAAATCCGATTATTGTAAGTTAAACTTTTATGTTCATTTTTCTTATTGAAATATGTGAAAATATTTTGGGTTGTTTTGGTGTTGTTTTTCTTGTAGTTGGCTTTGGTGAATCCTGTGGGAAGTGTCATGGAGAAGCTTCACAAATCAAAGGTGCTTGAAGTATTTAGCTCTAATAATGGCCTTTACATGTCAACCGGAGAAGCCATTTTGGATCTAACAGCTTTATGGAAACCGGAAGGCATAGCTTAGCTAGGTGACATTCATTCCTCAAGAAAAAGATGTAATTATCGCAATTTTCGCCGTGGTGTAATTTTTTTAGTACTAATTCAAGCTAGATTAATAAGAGTATTGTTTAAACCTATTTAACCATTCATTTTAGCCTCCGCACCCTCCCCAAACGCTAAATTAAACTAAAACCAAAAAAATCTAAGAAAAAAGAGTATAGGTTTTGCATTCACATAAATCTTCTCTCAGCTACAAATACAAATATATAGTACAAGTCTTTAAGGTTTTTATTCATTTCAACTGAAAGAGCTTAACTGAGCTAAGATTGATTGAATAAATAATATAATTTGCAAATGCAATTGTGGATAACATGGTACAATTGTTCATATAATTGCAACGATTCAATACAAGGAGCTGAATAAATGTAGGTGGTAGATAACAAAATACAGTACTGGAAGTTTTCTTGAACGAGATTGGGAAATACAAACATTGAGTTAATAATACATGGTGTGGCATAAGGTTTGCCAAGGAATGATACTTGAAAATGAATGTTCAAAAGAAATACTAATATTATGCATATTGTTAAGATTTGTATTGTTCAATGTTTGGGATGTTTATTGATGAGGGATACCACCTCCTCCACCAAATCCACCACCAGCGCCTCCGCCAATGCCACCACCAACCCCTACTCCACCTCCAAACCCTTTACCAAACCCACCACCAATTCCTCCACCAGCTCCCTTCCAAATGCCTCCGCCAATCCCACCGCCAATTCCTTTGCCAATCCCACCGCCAATTATCCCACCCCCTACACCCCCACCTATGCCTCCACCAATGCCTCCTCCAAATCCTCCACCAGCACCACCACCTCCACCTATGCCTCCACCAAAACCACCACCGGCCCCACTTCCTCCGCCTATTCCTCCTCCTATCCCTTTTCCAATTCCACCCCCAATACCACCACCAATTCCTTTGCCAATTCCACCACCGATTCCTTTTCCAATTCCACCACCAATGGCACCACCTACTCCACTCCCTATGCCACCACCTACTCCACCACCACCACCACTACCTATACCACCACCTACTCCTTTTCCAATGCCTCCACCAATTACTCCTCCAACACCACTACCCACACCTCCACCGACTCCCTTACCAATTCCTCCACCAATGCTGCCACCTACTCCACCTCCGGCTCCTCCACCTACACCTCCACCAATTCCCTTACCAATTCCACCACCAACTCCACCTCCGGCTCCTCCGCCAATTCCCTTACCAATTCCTCCGCCAATGCCACCACCAACTCCACCTCCAACTCCTCCACCTACACCCCCTCCAATTCCCTTTCCAATTCCGCCACCTACACCTCCTCCAATCCCCTTACCAATTCCACCACCAGCTCCTCCACCAACACCACCACCTGCACCTCCTCCAATTCCCTTACCTATTCCTCCTCCACCACCAATTCCTTTACCAACTCCTCCACCCGTTCCACCACCTACACTACCTCCGATTCCTCCCTTACCTCCACCATGATGTTTTTTCCCAGCCGGATGGGGCTTCGCACCACCACCACCATAATAGCCACCCTTCCCATGTCCACCACCTGCTCCTACACCACCACTGACACCACCACCTTTGCCACCGCCAGCTGCACCACCAATGCCGCCGGCAGCACCGCCACCTACTCCTCCCCCGACACTACCTCCTTTGTCTAAGCAATCAGGCTTTCCTACCTTGCCAAACCTAAATAAGTGGCCAAACTGCCACTTCTTCTGCCATCCACCTATTCCACCAACTCCCAACCCAGATTCTCCGCCCAAGAACCAGTCTGGCTTCTTCACTTCTTCTCTCTCCTTAGTAGTCAACTCCTTAGCCTCCACACAAAAGGAACCAACCACTACTATGGCAACCAGCCATTGCACCAAAATTAAATTTTTTGCCATTATATCGCAGATTAGTATATGAGGTTGTAATGTAATGACAACTTGAGATTCGTCTTCACCACTTCATGAATATATAGTGAGAGAATTGATGAACTGGTATTAAATGTGGGTATTGTATGTGGTTGAACTATGATCTTAAAAAAAGGAATAGTTCTTTCATTGAATCTTTTAGGGAGCGAGAAAACAAAAGGGATGATTGTGATCTGTATTATAGTTGGGATGATCATCCGTATTGAATAAAAATGATGGCTAAAGCTTTACAGCCATAGTCCAGATAGAGAGCCCATGCATATCTACGTGATTAGTACGTTGCATTGAATTTTTTGCCATTAAATCCATGCACTTCATTTTCTCTCTCTTCAACATGTAGAAATTGCTTTATTATATATGGAGCAGTATAATTTTTTACATTAGTTCTTGGTGCTCTGATCTGCAATGAACAGAGACAACAACCAACTGAAACAGAGTATGGTTGAAGCTCCAAACGCCTGCAACCAACGTATTGTCGGCATGACATTAATTATCCCATTATTCCTACTGCAGTCATATATACTTGAGTTCTATTTGCACATGCAATTAGTTTAGCTCAATTATAAATTTCAGCACCATGACCTTAATTCTTTCTTCCCACAAGTTGCAAATGAATTATAGTTGTTCTTTTCAACTTATTTGTATAATATAAGTTTCACTTTTTCAATCATACAAGTTACTTTTTCTCTTATCAATTATTATTGATTTAGTTAATCATTTCATTCAAAATAAGATGGAGAGAGCACGCAAACTAGATTAATTTCATGCATTCAAAAAATTAGTTTGGGGTGATTGTTGGGTAAATTGACGAGCTCTATTGATTTCAACTTAATAGTGTCGAAATGAACTAAATGAAACCAAGCAACCAAATCCGCTAACCAATTGTGCTATAAATATGATGATGGGCAACATCAACCATTTACACCACTTAATGTAGGGCGGATTTAAATAAGTAAACTGTCAAATGCATAACATAGCATAGCACAGAGCTACACATACATGACTGCAAATAATACAGTTTGGGTATGTAAACAAATACTTTACCATACTTATTAAAATAAGGGGGGAAATGAATAGGAGGAGTTATTAGCGTGAGGCAAACACGGCATAGGAATAATGGTGAGTGGTGATAGTTGAGAGGTAGAGAGCGGGGTCTCACGGGGCTTTGCCGCATTACATTAAAGTGATTGCACAACTTGTACATCCTGTCTAAGGCCATGCATATTCACATTGTTTGTTACAAACTCTTACTCATATAGTCATATCTAAACAATGGAGAATTTTTGTTGGCTTTGGCTTTTGGTAGTTTCTGCCGTTTGTGATTGATTACTAACTAGTATGTCAGAAATCAGAATCCGATTTTATATACCGCCAATGGGATAATTAATGATATGCCAACAATGTTGTAATAACTTGATCATCACCATGCTATTATCATCAGCAATGCAAAGAACGTAGTAGATCAAAGCTTGCTACAATACCGCAGACAATCTGCCTTTATCAAATTTTAGTAGTTCTCGCCAAATGATAGGTAGTATTTGTGATAAACTCTTACATTGTTTTTCAATCATACATAATATTAATTACTCACAACTATATGATTTACACAACTATACAAAAAGAAAAACAAAAAAAACCGTAATAATTTGTAGTTTCGCCCTATTGTATTTCAGAAAAAATTACTAGGCATTCTGATTCCACAAAAAAAAAAAAAAAAAAAAGGTGGGACTATGGGCTTTGGGCCTGAATGGACCTGGGACCGTGGATCCAATACTCCATAGGAAGAAAGTAGTCTCAATCGTTATACCTCCCGCCCAGTTTCACAATCTCTCTCCTAGGGTTTTCCTCTCCCCCAAACCAGAACGAACCAAACCAAATTCAAATTTTCAAAACATTTCCTCCCTCGAAATTTCCTCAATTTAATCTTCGATTCTTCACCAGAATCTCTCCAATGGATCGCCGATCGGACTACCCTTACTCTCGCCGATCAAAACCCCCTCGAAACTACGCAGAAGACGACGATGACGATGACAACGACGTCGTCTTGGGTGCCGGAATCAACGACAGTGAAGACGACGATGGTGACAATGACGGCGATGAAGACTACAACGGTCGTCTCCGCCGCCATCACCACCGTGGTTCGAATCACCCGACCCGCCATCCGAGGAAGCAACGGAAGCTTGCCAGCTGCAATTACCAATTTGCCCCTCGCACCACCAATTCAGCTGCAAATTCGGGTGCAGAATGGTCTGAGCAGGCCACATTCGTCCTCTTAGAGATTTGGGGCGAGCGGTTTCTTCAATTGGGCCGGAGCAGCTTGAGGAACGAAGATTGGAACGACGTTTCCGAGAGGGTTTCGGAAGCTACAAGGACGCAGCTCACCGTTTCGGATTGTCGGAACAGGCTGAACGCTCTCAAGATGAGGTATAAGAGAGAGAAAGATAAGGTGGGTGGTTTAGGGAGTGGAGTTAGCAAGTGGGTTTATTTCAAGAAGATGGATTCGTTGATGACAATGTCGCCGAGGCAGCTGCAGCAGCAGGAGCAATGTGGGTTGGCTTGCGGGGTAGACTCGGGGGAGTTTGTGTTTATGAATCCGCAAGTTTACTTGGATCACTCGAACGCATTGGATGAGATGAGGGATAGTCCCGGGAATTCAGAATCCGAGGAGGATGAGGATGTGGATGATGAGGAGGATGAGGAAGAGGAGGAATCGTATAGGATGTTATCAGAGTCAATCAAGAGGGTAGGTGCTATATATGAAAAGATTGAGGACAGTAAGCGGCAACATATGATGGAATTGGAGAGGATGAGGGCAGATTTTCAGAGAGAGCTGGAGTTGCAGAAGAAGGAGATGGTTGATCAAACGAGGGTTGAGATCGCCAAGTTGAGCCAAGGGGACGATGAGGATAGTGGCTGCTCTGCTGATAATGTTGAGTGAGATGGTTCTTACCTTTATATTTAATGCTAGAGCTAATTGTAGAATGTTCTGACACGAACAATAAGATTGCTGTCTATTTCTGTATATGGATGTTTCTTGTGTTGAAGCTCGGATGTAAGCAAGGATAGAAATGATAGTTACTTAATGGACTACTGGATTCATTCATTCATGATGGCTTTGACTTCTATATATGTTTGTTGAGTAATTTGGATTTGCAACCTACTTTTTAAGCCTTGAAAAGCATATATTTCAGTGCCAATTACTACTGGAAACATCTCATACGTGTGCAAAATCCAGCACCTTTACTATGCAAAGACCCCCCCTCCCCGATTCTTCTGTAATGTCATGTTTGCAGACATGCTTTGTTGTTGTTCTCTGATATGCAACCTGTTTTGTTTGCTCAATTTGTCCATTACTTTGATTTGCAGCTTTATTGCTGAGCTAGTTGGTCTGGTTATTGATGACTTCCAAAGTCTCAGTGATGTTGTCGGCCTTGTGTCCTGCATACTTTTCAATCGCAATTGTCAGGCTGCAATTTGTTTTGCAGGTCAGTTTAAGCTTTTAACATGGATATGAAGGAATTACTTCTATTAATGTCCTTATCATAAGATGCAACTATGTGTGGTGGAGAGTGAAGAATTGGCAGGTTTATGTATGGCACTATAGACCAAAAGTCTAAGGAGTTGGTTCAAATTATTGGCTTTGGGCCAGCCAAGTTGAAAACACTGTTGGAACTGTCCTTAAATTTTCTTCCTTAATATGAATAGTTACTATATCAATTTGCATATGAGTATCGAGAATCCAATTGCTTTATCACTGTTTTTGTTGCAGAATATATCATTGGATAGCCAGTACATTCCTTCTTAATGTGAATACTCTGTTTTAGCACTTCCTTTCTGCATGGAGCTATGTGCAATTCTGAATCTACCCTAGAATTATGGAGGGTATCAGAGGGACGAGATTAAACATGACTGCTTTAAATCTTTAGGAAAGAAAAAGCAGTACTATCTTTTGTCATCTGAATGCAACAGTTTTATCTGAGCTTCAGGGCAGTTCAGCTCTGTTTTAATTGGTAATGGGTATGTTTTTGGTAACTTTTACATGTATCTTGGGTTGGCTGTCAGATATGATCTCTGTTTCAGTTTGATTTACACTGGCAAGCTATTTTATTGATTGTACTTTGGTTGGAAAAGTGTGCAATTTCGAAGCAGTTTTACCATCATCTTTGTTCCAATCATGATCTTATTATCTAAATATGTATCTTTTGCTTTATATTTCCTCATCATTATCTTGCATATATTCTGGAGTTCAATTATTGTTTTGATCTGTGTCCTGGAGCTCACTAGAGATACAATGTCATAGTCAGATTTGAAGGCAAGTAGTCTCTATCACTGTGTTGGAAAATCCATACATAAGAAAAATCTAAATGAAACTGAAATTTCATTATTATGGGACATCAGGAAAGAGCTCCCCCTTGAGTGATGGAGCTATCCACTGAATTTGGATGTAAGTTATTTCCCATAGATCATCATTTTCTTTTGGTACAAGGATCTCTGTCTCCTTCATTGCAGCAATCAGCTTCTTCAGTAATTCAGGGACTACATCCTGGATTCTTGAAGGACCATGCACACCCAAATCAGCCTTCATGCAAGTATCCATCCTTCTCAACAATCCTAACCAGAATGTTCTGAATCCTGGATTTTCTGATATGGTCTTCAAATACTGCAGAAAAATGTCAGTCAATAACTCCATTGCGTTCTTCAAGGTACCCTCCATGCTTCTCATCTCTCGCTCTGCGTTCTCTCTCCTCGAGTAATCCAACATTTTCTCGTGCAGATCATCAACCATGGCAAAGATTACAAAATTAAAGCAGTTGATGCAATTGGTTGATGTCAATTCAAGGCCCTCAGCTAGTTCAAAGCTTTTCTTAAGGCTTGCTACTGCTTGGTTTCTCACCTCTTCTCGTCGTGCTAAGCTTGTCTTTCTCAAGGCTTCCCCTAGCTTGACGAATAAATTCAGGGTGAAGTTGCCAAATTTGTTGTCTTCTGTTGAGGAGCTGCTTGTAATACTTGCGCTGCTCGTAGTGCTTCCAGGATCGGAGTAATTTCTGTACCACTGGATCAGCAAGTTGACAGAATTAGCCATTAGGTCCATTATCTGTATGTTCTTCTCCACCAAGCTGGTTCTCAGGGCAACAAAGCCAAAAGCACAGTCGATGCAGTAGGCATAATTTGTTCGATTCAAGTGGGTCTCATCAGCCAACAGCTGGATTAGAGCCTCTACCCCTTGATCATAGGTCTCAGGATGCCGACCGGTGACTGAGAGCAAATGAAGAAGTGTCTTCCATCCGAGTTGTGTTTGTACGTTTGCTGGGTACTCAGTTAAAATTTTGCATACCGATTGCAAAATGAACTCACAACAGGTATCTAGAATTTCCTTGTCAAATTTCCACATCATATTCACAGACTTGAATATTAGCTCTTCTGGGTACTTGTCAGTGCGATAAGTAGAAAGGATTTTGACACAGAGCTTGAAGAGCACTAGTATGGCCTTTTCTGCGAATGGTACAGGAGAAAAAAGAGGGAATTGAGCAACTGAAACCATGTATTCATTATAAGTGGGCCAAAATGCGGTGAACCTATCAAGATTCGCAAAACCAATTGCTACAACTAAATCCCAGCAGAACCCAACAGTTTCTTCCTCCTCGACTGCTGTGGTGAATTTCTGCCCTTTCCCTGCTGCAGCAAATATCAGAGACCTTCCTAGATTCAACAATGTGTCTACTGGAAAGTTTGATGAATTACTAAGAATATTCCCAATTCGGCATTGTTGGATGACTTTCAGGTTTTGCTCGAACTCACTTCCACCAAGAACTAGCGAGTCTTCGTTACTGTCCAACAGTAAATGTGAAAACCGGCCACTCATCGTTGACATGTTTCCTCTACTACTGCTCAATTTGGTATCACTGCTGAAGATAATGCCTGACTCAGATCTTGAGTGGGACCCAGCAGCATCTGCTGATGACAAGGTGTCAAAATCAACCACTGACTGGGGGAGTAGCTTGAGCCTTTTGAGCTTCAACAGGCAATCCACAATATTCCTCCAAGCCCCTCGGATTGATTCTCCAAATTTGTTTGCAATGGTAAAAACGGCTAGAGTTGCCATTCTTGGTTTCAAATCATTGGCAAATATGTATAATGTCTCTTCTGCAGACGCATATGGGTTTAAAAGTGTTGTAAATTTGCAGAAGGAGGCTACAATCTCGTCAAGTATATCTTCCAGCCCATGCTGAGTAATTTTGGCCACTGAAACTAATCCTTCAATGCACTCATTTAGGACTTCATCATCATCAGCCTGCTCAAAAATAGCAGAAAGAGCAGCAACGGATGGACCTGCTATACTGGCAAACATGTCTCTCCCTAGTCTATGATCATAGTCACAAGCAATGAAGGGTTGAACACTCTTTGATTGACTTATCAGCTCAATCCATCGATTGGGATTCATTTCAGCTGGCAAGCCTTCTTGAGCGAAGAGTGTGATTGCATTGCTGGCGATGGAGTGAAAAAGCTCTGATAGAGTTTCCCGAGCAAGATCCTTCCCATTGTTAATTGCCCTGTTGTTTCTGATGAATTCTTCCTCTGTCATCTTCTTCTTGACTTGTGGGTTATGCTGGTCTGTGTTTAGCATGATGAGAGAATAGCAAAGTATAAACACTGCATCCTTGGTCTCAAATGTGTCGTTTGATTGCTGATCATAGTATCTCTCTGAAAAAGCTTCCAGAATTCTCTGAATTTTTTGGGACTCTCCTGGCAGCCTGAAAGTCTCTAGGTAAGTTCTCAATGCGCTGTCGAGAGTCATGCCTGTAAAATTGAACGTGCTTGTGAATTCGTTTAGCACTTGTAGGTGGAATTCATCTGGGTCGCCAAGATAATCTCCTATTGCGGTCTTATCAAGTTTGGGAGTGAAGCGGAAGAAATACGCATAAGCCTTTGCATCAGGTGGATCCGGTACCAAATTAGAGATTGCGAGGTACTCTAAACCTTTTTTCTCATCTTGATTGAAATGGGTGCCAGCAATGAATATTTTTCTCTTTTGTGCTTTCTTCAACCTTAAAGCACTTACCCATGTTTCCAAGTTGTTCTCTTTTCTTGTTGGCTCTTCCCAGAAGGGAGAATACTCTGTGACCTCAATTGGGTACGGGTCAAATGAGGCTCCTTCTCCGCATTTGTTAACATTGTCAGCAATGGCATGGATTACTATGATTAGGCCTTCGAAGGCTTGAAGCTGCAAACTCGTCAAAGGGCTGGCCATTGGAAATGCCAGCTTGCAGAGCAATTTGCCCATCTCTTCGAATATGTTAGAGCGCATGAAAGCGCAGTCATAATTTACATAAGTCTCGATTAGAAATGTGGGCTGCCTACAAAGATTGATGATCCCTTCTAGTGCTACTTCTTGGAATGTGGAGCTCCCAAAAGTCGCAATTCTGAATGACACGTAGATGAAGAACGCTTCAAGCTGGAGCCTAATAGACCTGCAAAAATCACAAAAGCGCAAGGTACTCTGTTGTTTCAAATGCTGAAGTTTCCATCTATTGCATTTTCTAATTTGGGGAGGTAAAAAGTATTTGGAAAACTGCTCACCTACGTAGGAAATGATACGCATTTAAGACTGTGCTGCTAATCATAGACAAGATGAGGGCGCTGGAGCGGATCCCATAATGGATCAGGTGGTGAAAGAGATCATCCCGGATCAGCCTGACAAGCTTCGGGTGCTTGGCAAATGCGTCCCCACTCAGTTCAAGTGAGGTGTTGATCAAGACCAACGCAAAGATCTGGATATCCTCGTCACTGTTGTGAGACACCATCCCATCAATCTCAACGCTCGACATCACATTCAGCAAAGAGCACAGGAATTGAAATATGTCGACCACACATCGAAGACTAAACCCAGAAGTCATACCCTCATCATCATCCAAGTCCTCGGAATCAGACTCAGAATTCTCTCCTTCCTGCACCTCAATTTCATTCAACTTTGAGAAAACCACCTGTGTGATCTCATGCATTGTGTACTTTGCAGTTTTTTGTAGTAAATTCCCCCTGGTCGAAGATTCCTGAACCACGTGAAAACAGGTGTTTACCACGGTACAAACTGACTGATCCTTGAGAAGACAGGAAGCTGGGTGGGTCATGATTCCCGCCAGGAGCTGCAGGACCTTCATCAGGACCGTCTCCTCGGTCACAGGATCTGTCCTCTCGAGCCTACAGCTCGTGGTGGCAGTCACAAGGGCGTTCATGGCCTCTTTTGCACCCGGTGTTTTCTCATTGAAGATCTCGAGTCTTAGGAGTTTGAGGACCGAGGAGAGAGCAACACTTGTGGCCGCAGCTGGGACGTCCTCCCCTTGGATGACGTCTAGAAAAGGGGAGAGATAGATGGAGGGATCGATGTAGTGCCATTGCTGTTGGGGGTTGAAAATGATGGATCTTAAGGATTTCAAGGATTGTTGAATTGAGATATCATGGTAGTAGCTATCGTCTGGGGTTGATAGCTCATTGTTGTTCCTTAGCGCTGCAAGAACTGCGCCTACTTCTGTGTTGATAGTGCAAGATATGCCAATCTCTTTCTTTATGAATCTTGTCATGTTCTCTTCTTTGCACTTGAATTATGTTACAGGTTCTGTATTGACATCTTCCTCTTTTTTTCCATTTGTTTTCCTTTTTGGATTTTTGTTTCTTTGGGTTTGTTACTGTTACTGGGAAAATTTGAGGCTGGCAGTTAGACAAGGAGAAAAATAGGCAAATTTTGCTAAACATGGGGTGGTTTAATTTTCACCTTAATCATTCTTTCCTTACCCCCAAAACAAAGAACAGGAAAAAAAAAATGATAGTAAATAAATAAATTGTTTCTTCGGTCAAAGATTGATTAAAGATCCTACTTTGATGTCAATTTCTATGAATAACAAACGGCACACATTTTATTACCATTGATGCCACTATGGAAATACTCATCTTCTAGCATTCACATGCTTATGATTCACAAAATATAAAGGGATATAGAGAATCAACAAATACCAATACGGCAAATCCGAGCAATTAAGATCAATTTCACAGGATCAATTTTATATTAATAATTTCAGACAAAATGGAGATATCATATTCCCAGCCAAAATGGATTTTGGGAACTGGCCGGAAGGATGGGGACGAAGCCAACATCCTATGATGAGTGATGACTAAACAAATCAATATTTAAACAGATATTATGAGTTAATGACCAATATATGCATACAACAAATCCCTACGAGAAACCAATTCATTCGTATTGGTGATTGCTTTACGTTATCTAATCTAATCTTAGATTAGTCCTATGAGTTAGGAATTTTTTCTTAATTTTGGTTTCCTAATTGCTATCTACTCCATATCTGTTCTTCTTATACTTACTTTAGTTGCCTCCTGATGGTTGGCAATGGCGACGGAGGAGTTATTGGTGACTGCGACCGGAAACGATGGAGAACAAACTTGATAAAGCAATTGATCAAGTGATACTAAAAACAAATCGCCAACTCAAAATCAGGACAAATTGAAGTTGAAATTTAACGAGTGAAGGGAAGAGAAGCCTACAATCATATACTGGACTCGGGAGTACCAAGGTCCAAAACTAGGTACTCTACGGTGCGAAATCTTGTGGAGCGGGCTTGGCCCTCAAGTTGAGCCTAAGACAATGCCATCGATTTTTCTCTTATAATCATTTAGTGGATCAGGGCCATCGATTTTTCTCTTATAATCATTTAGTGGATCAGGGCCATCGATTTTTTTTACTATAATGGCGACCCATTTTGGTATAAAGGCTCATAAACTAATGGTCAGATATTTAGGGGGAAGTGAGAGGAAGGGAATCTCAAATGCCCATAGTGGGGTTTAAACCCTGGTGGTAAGGGAACACCACCAAGACTCTAAGCCTCTAACCACTATGACCAACCTATGTTGGTTTGGCATATATATGATCTTAGTTTGTACAATAATAAGAGCAATATGTATAATAATGGGGGTTTGTATATGAGCTTTTGATTTTTGAAATGGATGGCATGAATTTGGAGTATATCATTGGTTCCTCTTGATTTGCAATTGGGACTCAGCTTCTCATAGTCCCATTAGTGAAGAATGGTTATGTTAGGTAAATTGGTGTAACTTCTGTTGAGACTGAAAATGGTAAAAGAAAAGAATTTTTTTTATTTTTTTTAGAATAAGGTTGAAATAAGAACCATTTGCCAGATTAGGCTGGGTTGTAAAATTATTTACTAAGGTGGTGTCCACGTAGGATCCTAAAGTAGCCCCTGATAAAAGGCGATTTATTAAGACAAAAGTCGCCCTTTGCCAGCTTGACTTACGTTTTCTCCCTGCAGAAAAACATCATTTCAAGCCTCAAACCCTTAACATACAAACATAAACAGCAACCAAAACAACCACAATTCCTACAACCAAAGTACAACTCCCAATCAATATTTGGTTAAATTTCATCCCATTACTCCTCCAAATACTTCACTATATGTGAATTCGAATAAGATAAACCAAACACATAATTACAAATCGTTTAAAAAGATAAATAAAAGTTACATATTGCTCCAAAAAAAAGCTTTATGCATTAATTACAGCATTCCACAAAGTTTCAAGATATGTACAAGCTATGTCCGACTTCTCTTGATGTTTAATTGGTCTAGATCTTGATCTCCTATACTTGAAGATGATTGCTCAACGATAGCTAATAATGGCGCGCTAGAGGCCGTAGTAGGTTTAGATCGTCAAGCAGAAGTCAAAATGGAAGACGTACTTGTAAAGGAAGAACGGCATGGTGGAAGAGTTGAAAAGTCTCTTGGAGATAGAGATGATGGTGAAATGGGTAGGTGATGGAGTTGTAGGAATAGGGGATGGGGATTCGAATGTGGATTGTAGAGGTGAAGGAGGAGGTGGAGGCGGAGGGGAAGGTGGAGGTGGCAGAGGTGGAGGCTGAAGAAGATGCGATTCTCCAACTCTGTCCAAGCAAACTGAAAATGACCTAAGTAGGTCATTGATGATTATTCAAGCTTCAGGCGGAAATAGTGCACTAATCTGTATAAGCTGGCCATGGCAGAGGCCAAAGAATAAACAAATAAATACGTTTCACGTGTTATATTGAAAAGTAAAAAGATCAAATTCAAACATAATACTTAAAAGTACTTGTGAGGGTACGGTAGAAGGTTGATAATCAGTAGAAGATCGTCGGGTAGGAGGAGTAATAAATCTACGAGTGATCTGTCTGTACCAGACCACAAGGATCAGAAAGCAACAGCGGTCCAAGTATGCGATCCCCCTGAAAAACTCGCTCTAATTGTCTATCTTACTGGTTTATGAACTGCTCATGTTTCTTGGACCAATTCTCCTTGGCCTTTCCCTCGTTTGTTGACTCGATCTAAAGCAGTATCGGACACGCAATTATGAGGAATTAGTTGCTGAAAACCGAACAGACACATGACACGATCAGGAAAATGCCACTCAACGATGTCACAACATATCAAAAGTGCAATAACACGCCACTCCAGCTGATGTTCTCAACACACATATGGGATTGATCGTAAAACCTGGTCAATGTAAGGCTCCTAAGTAAACTATAACACAAATAATTTATAGGGAATAATTAGAGTTTTATATGTTAATTTATATTTTGCAAAAGTAATGCTAAAGAGCATAAGTAAACAACTTACCTGCTTAAGTTGTTGGTGATCCAACACATCCCCAAAGTAAGCAAGACGACTATTCTCATCGACACGAGAAATCGCCACTAGAAACCCTCTTAAAAGGACAACGGAAATTTCCTGTGGTACCCCTGAA
>BSSO01002183.1:0-20238 GCA_030267885.1 Mesembryanthemum crystallinum | reverse complement strand
GAGAGAGAAAGTGCTTTTAATTTTTTTTTAAGTTAGGGGTATTTTGGGACTTTGTCCTACGTTTTGAAATTTTTATGTCCTGCATTTAGTACATTTGTAAACATAATGTAAATAAAGAGTTTAAGGTTTAGAGTAGCCTGTTTAGTTTATAGTTTGGGTTGAGGCACGCTAGGCGCTGTCCGTGGAGAAGAAACGCCCCTCCTGCACGAGTCTTTGATTTGTTATTGGCGNTTATCCGAAACCGACCCGATCCGATCTGGTCTAACCCGATATCCGATTAACCCGGTAACCGAACTAACCCGAACCCGATAATATCCGATCCGAAGTTAACCCGAAACCGAAATTGACCCGAATTGAAGTCTATCCATACTCGATTACTTTGAATTTATGAGTTCTAAGACTAATAATATATGACTATTACTAACAAAATTTACATAAATCAATATTTCATATATATTGGCTTTGTAAACCGTAAAATTTAAGCTTAATTCACATTAATGACCTAAAATTCAATTTAATCCAAAACCCATGTCGTAACCCGAACTAACCCAACCCGTGTTAATCCAAAACCCGAAACAACCCGACCCGAGTTGACTCGAAACCTGTCATTAGCAATAACACGATTCAACCCGACTCGACCCAATCCGAACCGTATAATATTGAGACCCGAGTTAACCCGAACCGATAATGACCCGTAACCGAAATGACCCGAGCCAAAACCGACCCGACCCGCCCGATTGCCACCTCTGATATTGACTGTCGAGGGTGTACTGTGCACAATGTAAGGAGTGCAAGAACTCCCAAGATAGAATAACAAGGGCAAAGCTAAAGAGGCTCAATGATCAAATTGCCGAAAAGCTCTTGTGATTGCATTTACCCATAATACAGTAACTAACAGTTTACATACTATGACAAGATTGATACAAAATGGGGCAAGAATAAGCCACTTTATATGCTGCATGATCTCGAACGCAGAACTAATCTCCCGTATTTCAGATTTCCCCCAATTTAATGTTGAGATCTTCCTCTATATACAATGTTAATGAATGAACACAATACAGCCTTACACAATCACACTTGAGTGCAACAGTGTGAGTCACTGAGTTGCATGTTGTTGCCCAAGAGAAAGAATCAGGATTTTGACCAGGGCAAACCCAAATGTCTGCCCTTAACACTAAGAAATAATCATGAATTTCCACTTTGAGCATCAGGGCATCACATCAACCGAGCACATTTCGGAGTTCATCGACTAGTTGTGCTCGTCTTGTAGGCTCCACCTGCATCAGCTTCATATGTCATCTCCCAGTTCATCGATAAGGTGACAAAACGACGACAACAAAAAAAAAAGAAAAAGAAAAGAAAAGTATGAAATACCTTTTGCAGAAGGGCAGCAAGACCTTGTGGTAGAGCCTTCAAATCTGAGGCCGAGTTGCTGATTGTCGACAACTGATGTAATACCTTCTGTACGCGCAGCTCTTGTAGCTTCTCCTCGTAGTTGGCAGGATTGCTCTTCCATACAAAGAAAGCCTCGTCATCAGACCAAGCATCATTTCTCTCTCTTGCAACATCAGACTCAGAGAACCATCTCTTGATCAATTCCATAGCAGATGTATGGGTCAACTGTTCACCAGCAGCATCTCTCATGGTCTTGATCAGTGCTTCCTCCATAACTCTTCTGTACAATCTTTTGTAGAAGAATGATCGAGAATTTCTCCAATCAAGGACTTTCTTGATGACTTCTGTGGCAGCCATCCTCAGAGAAGTATCATGCAATTCTGCAAATTTGGTGGCTATTTGAGTATATACAGGCAGAAGTTGCTTCTCTCGAGCTTTAATTTGCTGCTGGAGGGGTTCAATGTTTGCATAAGACCCACTATCCTTAGCTTCTGAAAGTTTTTCCTTCAGACTGATGAGTTGTTGATCTAGTCTTCCCATACACTCGAGTAACTCCTTGGTTCTAAACTTGATCTCGATCATCCCTTCTGGCTCAAGAACATTTCCTTTGGCCGTTCGGTCTGCATACATTTCAATATGGTCTGAGTTAATTCGGCTATCCACGACGACCCATGCCCCACCACGAAGCTCCCCCATCATGGGGATATAAACGAAAACGGGTTGGTTGTAAGTCCTAAGGTTCTCAACAATCGTGGACCCTGCCTGAAGGATCCCCTCGAAGAGATCCCTTTGCCCACCTGAGAAGCCTCTCCAGTTGGCAAGAATGAAAAGTGGGAGCTCTTCTCTATTGAAATCCAACAGGGCTTGAGCAGTCTTGGTTGCAGAATCTGGGAACCACACTTGCCCTGCTTGTGGAACCACTCTTTCGTGAGAGTCGAGCTGACCAGGGTCTGCTGGGATAACTTGCATCACAGTCTGTGTCTCTACAGCAACTATGCCCACAGGAATTCCTCCAAGCTTTGCTCTTCCTGTGACAACTGTTCTTGCCCAGCCCTCAAGTGTTTCAACGAAACTATCCTTGTCGAAGATACCACCAAGCCATTTACCATTACCATCCTGTGCACCGCAAATAGCAGCACGTGGATCACAAGAATTTTCAGGCAAATACTCAACAGGCCGCTCTGGAGGATCTAGAGAACGTGAAATTGGAAGCGCACCCCCTGAATGGGATGGAACGTAACTTAGCCACCTCAAGATAGATGAAACCCCTTCAAGATCATCCGAAACTGTGAGATGCACGACCCCGTTAGTGCCCATAATCTTTGGCCCACCAAGTTGCATGTGTGAGCTGTACACCTCCCGACCAAGAAGTTTATTTAATGCGGAAAAACCTGTCAGAATTATAGGCTGATCAAGCCTTTGTATGCATCGCATACCTAGGCGAGCAAGATATGCCCCAATACCAACAGTTCTGCCAGTTACAAAAGTTAGAGTAAAGGTTTCCTTGTATGCCCTTGAGTATGCACTAGCTATGGCTCCACTCCCTGACAAGTTCTCAACTCCTAGTCCACCTTCCTTGCCTACAACAGTGTCTATGACCCATCTAGTTTCTCCACTTTCAAGTTTGAGCTCGTGCGCTATAACTGATGACCCTATTTGGGCATAATCTTCAGGAGTCAGATAGACATACTGGAAACCACGCTCAGGGCTCAACTCATCAGACCAACCAACTTTAAAGCATGCTTTTACCTCCTCGGCAACACCAAGTCGAGCCCCAGAATTGGCAGCCAAATAGACTAGAGGAAGTTTCTTGGCACAAGCAAGATCTGTAACTGCAAGGAAGAAAGCATCCTCTCTTGGCCCAAAAGATCCAGCTTTGAAGGTAACGTCGTTTGCTACTACCAATATTGTCCTCCCACCAGGGAACTCAGGGGTTGACATTTCCAAGCTCCAGGCTACCATACCGACATCATTCATACCAGGCTGGCGGTCGACAGGGACAAGCTTAGTACCCCAGTTGCCTTTTGGGTCAGCAAAGGCTAACTCTGTTACCTTCAAAAGCGCTTTGTCAGTAGGTTTCTGCAAATTTGCAGACTGGGATGCCCATGATTGTTCCAAAGCTGTCAAGAAAGCCTGCAAACAGGAGCACCAATGTCAAAAGTTCACCTTTATAAGCTTATATTAGTCTAGTACTTAACAAGGGAACCTGATAATTACAATGCCAGGAGTCAAATTTGAAACCGTGGATTCTTTATCAATGAAAAAGAAAGATCTGGAAGAAAAAATGTGCAAGAAAAGGTTGTGCTAACCAATGGGAAATCATAGCAGTAAGTTGTGCTGCTTCTCATCGCTTGAAGTCGCTTACGAGCAATGACTCCAAGTGGCTGATACTGTGCATTTACAGTTACACCATGTTGGGGACCATTGTCAGATACTGAATGATAAACCATTTCATGTTGGCTGTTATTTTCCAACTCCCGGTAAACCTGGATGTCATATTAAGAACCAAAAGTCAAAAAATAGTATCTCGGATTCATATCAAATTAACCAGTGTAATGAACTTCTGTGTTTTGCTTTATCAGCAGGAGGCATCAATACTAATTAAGAATAGCTGAGATCCAAACACATAGATTGCAGATTTTAAACTTTTACTCATCTATCTATATCTATATAATCTATTAAAACACAATGCACTCCCTCTCCACTTGGCATGTGTCAAAACTCTAGTATTGATGACATGGCTCCAAATCATCCAATGTTGCTGACATGACGTCAGCTAATCATAACTAATTATACTTATTATTGACTTTAGCATTATTCATTCCATTGAATACCATAATTTAATACCTAATAATTGCTTATGTCATGTATTCCCTTCTAAACCTCTCATTTTCCATCTAAATTTTTTTTTTTTTTAAAAAAAAGAAAAAAAAGAAGAATACACAAAACTAATACAAAGCTAAAAATAAAATATTCTACTTAGCTTATCCGTGCATCGTACGGGGCCAAACACTAGTTAACAGTTAAACATAATCTTTCCTTCGCTGGTGGCTGAAGCAACTTTATTTTGTTGTTTCAAGTTTGGAGAACAGAAGATTCAGTATCCTATTGCCCATTCAATTGAGCTTTGCTTTTTCTGACATGGCACCATTGTAATACCAATTTTTAGATGATACACACATTTGACCACAATAAAGCAGTTTAAAATGTTAACAATTTCATGCAAAGATATCTGTACAAGGTTACATTTTCGGCTTTAATAAGCTTTTAAATTAAGAATGAAGAACGGCATGACAAGACATGAGCTTTCAGAATTCATAGCCATTACATGTGTACATGATGACATCAACAACTTCAGAATATGCAGGTTTCTGGCATTATTAGTGAGCTTTGCTATTCTCAAATTCTGGGCATGTGAACTAGGATTTGTCATGTGCACGTACTCCGAACTTTATGCTTTTGTTAACCACTATAAGTTCTATTGTGTCAGGAAGTCCTTGTTTTTTTTCTTTTTTCTTTTTGAAGAGAAAAGAACAAAGTCCTTATTCACAGCAATGCTTAATACGATAATAGTGTTTCAAACTTCTTTTGTGGGTCTATCTGAGACACCCTCTTTACTAGTTAGAGGTAGGGTAATTCTTCCACGGCCACCACTTATTTTTGGTTTGGTCGGAACCAAATTGCCTTTGGTTGCAACCAAAGTCAAAACAATCATGATCATTGCTTTGGTTGGACCCAAAGTGTTTTTAGTTTCAACCAAACTTATAACTGATAAGATAAAATAAACACATAAGATTAGTTTACTTAAATCTAACGGTGCATATTAAAAGTTTCAGTGGCCACCACTTTGTAAAATTTTCCGTTAGGGGTAAAGTTGCATACATCTAGACCTCCCTAAAACCTACCTCATGTAGTAGAATCATTCCTAGGTGGTTGTTGTTTGAAAAATTCGAACACACATGATTGCAAACTTACATGTACAGTGCAGGTATGACCAGTCACATTCGTAACCACAATCCTCCAAGAGCCATTGGCCTGTCCAGGAGATGATATCCAAAGTTTCACTTCCCATTCACAAACATTTAATCGATGCATTCTTACACCAGCAAAACCATGGATTTCACGTGCAAGCTCGGCCAGGATCATCTCAACAGCAGCTTCTTCTTGTTGGTCATCTATGTTTACCTCCCTGGAAACAATTTGTAAAATAACTCACACGTAAGAGTGAGTTACATCGAAGATAAAGATGGATCTAAAGAGGTATGAAGGGGTGCTTACCTATGATATGGCACAAGATCGTGTATTTGTTGCTCCCTTACAATGTACAGGTACATATGGGCATAGTCTGGTTTCAATGTGGCACTGTGTGAATTGAGTTCCAACTCTTCCATTGCAGTTGTTAAACTCCTCAGTACACTTCTTGAAGTAAAAGAGATAGGCCCTTGTGTTTGAAGAGTTTTTAGCTCGACACCCGTAAAACCTTCATCAGTGGGCTGCCTAACAAGCGTCCTAAGGAACATCCGCCGAATGGCTGGTTTATCCATAACAGAATAGAGGTGCCATTGGCGATCTCGAGAAGGAGTGTATTTAATATTTTCATAGCCTTTAAGCTTGTCCTGAAATGAAGATAATTAGAGAACTTGCCATCAACTTGTGATCAAGCAATTAAATCATTAGGATCAAGACTCTTAATTAAACACAACATGATTCGAAGAGACGAACAAAGATGAGCACAAAGAAATATTGTACACAGCCTAACCAGTTCGAGATATATAGATAGAGGAGGTTCCAAATGACGCAGTAAAGGCTCTTCAGTGTAGTAATGTTTCTCCAAAGACCAGTAGAAAGAATGCCTCATTGGTGTTCTCCCTTCATCCCTCTGTATGATGCAGCTAATCACCCCAACACCAACATCTCGGAGACTTGAACTCACTTCTTGCTCTCTGAGAATTTTGGCCAACTTGTTGATTCTCTCTTGAGCCTGATCTTCGTCACCACTGCAGATTGCCAAAAACACTGGTAAGAAGCCAGAAATGAAGGATGACTAATTCGAGTAAACAACCAAAAAAAAAAAAAAAAAAGAGTAGGTTGCATATTCGCAGACAACTCGCTAAAACACAATGAACAGCATAGAATCCATATACCTGTCCTGCAGCAAACTCATCTGGTTATTCACACCCACGAGCGCAATATGAAACATGTTTCCATGACTGGTTGTTTCGACAGATCCACTGGAAACTCCTTGAGAGTTGTGAGTTGTTTCTCTCAATGCAGCAGTAATCACTGTAGGCAGAAACTGAAGAGATTTAATAATGACCATGGCCCCCCACTTTCTCTCACTGTGCTTCTCAACAAGGGGTTTGTTTGATGCTAGATCATCAGAGGCATTCGCTCTTTCAATGTGCTCCTCCATAAACTCCCAAGAAGCTATGAGGCCAGATCTGTGCCACTGCATCCTGACACTTCCCTTGACAAGATAGGGCTGATAAAATAGAGAAAGGAGTTACATCATGGAAGGTTATATTTCTGAGGATATTCAATGATTCAAATTTAAAATTCACCTGGTACAGCCTACGAACATAGGTCTCTACAACCCGTCTCTGTAGTGTATGATCACTATGATCAAACAAGCCTACAAGGGCATCCTCCACAGCCAGTGGAGCACTTACAAGACCCTCCATACGTTCATTAATGGCACTTTTTCTTCTTGGAGTATCCATGGTTTCACCATCCTCTGTAAACATTTCTAATTCTGAAAGGTTTCTCGCAATGTTAGAACGAAGCTCACTCAATTTGGTTTGCTCGAGCAATTGACTAGCCTTGAGTGCCAACTGCAAGTATTGGAGGTAGTTCCAAATCATTAACATGAACTGATGAACCTTTAAACATCAGAGCAGCATAGGGCATTGGATAACCAGACATGCAGGTGGAATTGTTTGTGTTTTTTAGTCATATGCTGATGTAGAGAAAACAAATATACATGTAGAAGTCGAAGAATATGATCAGGCGTTGAAGGATCACTAACCTCAGAGTACATTGTATGGTTAAGTTGTGAGAAACGAATAAGTTTCTCCCTGTATGCAGCAGGATTTGGGTAAACCAGTTGTTCCATGAGCCGTAGAATCAACTTATTTTTATTCTTAACACCCTGCAAATATACAATGACCGTTACATTATTTAACAAATATGGGTGAGAATGCTCAGGAAGAAAATAGATCCAGATAAGAAATTCTAACCCCCAATTTAACACTTGATATTTATACCTGATGTGAGAGTACTATGTCCACAATTTTTAACAGATCCTTCTTATACTGAAGACGGAGGCGCTCAATCACATCAGCCTGGAGAAGCATAACATAAGAATCAAAAACCAAAAATAAGGTGAAGAAAACTAGAAATATTTGCTGTCCGACAATTGTGTACAGCTTGATGTTGAAAGTAAAACACAAACATCACTAACCAAGAAACAAAGGGCTAGGTTGTATCAGCAACAAAACAAAAGGAAAAGATATTCTTTCTTGATCCAAAGCATTTTAATTCCCCAGGAACATAGGATAGTCATCCACATTTTATGCTGATCGTTATGGTAGTTGTATTTTAAAATTGAACTTATACAAGTTTAAAAAATGGAGCAATTACTGAGACAAATGGAAATCAGGGGATAGGTTGAAAAAACAGAAGAAATGTATCTAAAAAATTTTAAGAAAATACATAATCACAAATAACACTGAGCTGCTGGCAGCAAGTGGAAGGGCTAAGTCCTTAACAGTGCATTAAAACTGACAAAGTGTGCATGTAAGATGAACTTACCTGGATATTATCACTAAATAATTCTTCCACAGATAGATATCCTTCAAAGAGAGAGTGAACAATAACACGGGCATGACTCTCCCTTCCACCTTCGTAAGACTTTACAAGACTCATTAGAGGCTCAATAAGTCTCTCCTGAGCTCCTTTCTCTTTCTCAGGGCAGGAACTTAGATGGGCCTGGAAAGATTAAATGAATTGCTAACATGAATAACTTTCTGACAGTGGATAACTCGGTGAAGGATAACTGACTGATACTGACCTCAAGAACTCCTTTCAACAGCTTAGCTGGGAATTCTACATTCTGGGAACCTGTAACTCCTTCAAATACTCTGTATTTTGATTCCAACTGAGAAGCACAAACAAAGGCAAAATTTTTTGTTATAAGTAATGGAACCAAAGAACAGAGAACTTACAATTATTTACTCTCAAGTGTAACTAGAAGGGTAGAAACTCACCTCACTCCTGAGATTTTTGGGAAGCCGTGTTGCTAGGACAGACAAGCATTCTTGCCATTGCAGGAAAGGAAGTTCAGGACTATCAAGACAATTCAGCAAACTTTGGACTACCTGAGAAAAGTCAGAAAACTCGCTTATAAGAAAGTTTCTTATTGAACTACCAAAAATAAAGCAATCCATTGAACAGAGTAAATTAGTTTTTAAGATGCAGCATTTGTCCCTTGACCAAGTAGAGCCTATACATAGATAAAAATAAATCAAAAAAGAAAAAAATAAAATAAAATTATCAATGTTATGACAGTCATGTGATTAATGACAGCAAAAGATGCAAGTACTTACTTCATCTATTTTGTGCTCATAACCCGCAAGAATCATCTGAGCTGCATTTAAACTTGCGGCACACCTCTGATGAACTTTTTCTGATATAGCAGTTGGGGGCCCCAGAACTGGGAAGCTACCACGGAAAGGTTCTGCTTTTCGTACAGCAGAAGGATCATCTAGATCAAGTCGTGCAATGAGCTCACCAGCCTACATAGCCAGCACTTCCAATTTGATCAATTTAATAGAATCAACGGTACACATGATCAATTAATTTACAATTTGAAAGTTGTTTACCTGCATAGCTTGACCTTCAGACATCTTAAAATGTATAACACCTGAGGCAGGCGAAAGCAAAGGCATGCACATCTTCATAACCTCAACTTCAGCATATGGTGTGTCTGCATCAATGTGACCGCCATCCAGCACCAAATACCGCAGTAGCTTGCATGGTGTCTCAGCAATCAACTTTGATGGATCGTGATCATTCTAAATATGGGAAAGGTGAACTGTATATCAGGCTCCGCACCACAAATGGACTAAATATCAAGCAGAAGTTATCACAAGATGGTACCTGAAGCAGACAAGTTCGTCCATCAATAAGAAGGCGAGTTCCTGCTGCTTCTTCCTCGGCATATATCACATGGCTGTTCCCATCTAACTGTATGACATTTAGAGTACAATATGTCAAAATTATTCAGGAATCCTGATTGGGGGAGGAAAGTAAGATGCTTGTTGATAACAATTGTGACACAATTCCAATTCTTGCAATCTTATCTTTTCATGGCTTGAGAGAAACAAAAGCTTGCATATTGTTTTCCTCTCACTACTACCGTCTAAGATAATAAAACAACTTGTCCAACACCTCAGCAGCATAGGCCCTAATGTAGAAAATGGTTCACTTAAAGAGGAAAGCCCTTGTTGCTTTGCTGAGACAGCCAAATCTAACAGAAGCTGATCAGAAGCTTGCTTCAGCCCAATGTGCAACAAACTTGGGGTTGTAAAATTTGACATATTTTCACACATGATTAAAAGGCAAGAGTGCACATAAAATGGAATTTCCACACTTCCAATACAAATTATATGTCATTAAACCTTCAATTGATCTCATAAATATGCCAATATGGCCACAGTAATTTTGCTTACAGAAAAATGAATACTGCTACATGAATACTAAAGAGCATACCTGCATCAAGAGACCCCCATCTCTCAATGTATGTATCTCAGCTTCAATCTCTGACTCATTCAATCGTAACCTATAGCTTCCTGGTCCACCCCTCGCCATTTCAATCTGAGGAACAGGAACCATTTTAAGACAGCTATGAAGAAATATAAAAAGATAATGAAGAGTTCAAAATGGATACACCGAGTAAAAACTTAATTTCTTCATAATAAAGTAAAGCTATTATGAAACATACCGTGTACTTGCTCCCTTCAATATTAAGAGAAACTTGGGAGTGGACAAGTGATATATGCTGCAAGAACCAATGTAATTAGCATCTCAATGAAACAATCAATATGAATTACCTAATGAACTTCCATATGCCTTTTGTCTTGCATACCTTGGGAGGAATTTGACCCTTTTCAAGATAGCCAACATATTCTGAAACCATTGCTGCACTACTAGCAGATGCTTTCTGAAGATAGACGAGAAGAGAAGGGGAAAAGCCTGTCATATTCATTATTTGAAAGCGAGATATATACGCCAAATAGATTTTAACAAGCAAAGAATGTTAAAGAAATATGTACATACATAAAGAGCCCCTCCCACCACAGAGATGTACCAAGGTGGCCTTTCTGCTCTAACCCTCATTGCTATTCTGCTATCCAACCAACCTGTATGAATTTTATTGTCTCTATAATCGGAAGCCTGGAAAAAAAAAAAAAAAAGAAAAAACAATTATCATGAAAACCTCGACACGTATTGATGACTTGGACAGAATGAAACAGGAAAGGGGAAGAAAAAATTCAAAGTACAAAAGCTCACATGTAAAAGATCAATGGTATAATCAACATTAGTGCGAATTTCTCCACGAATTTGAATTTCTTTCAAGCCAAGAACCATATTCGCTATGGCTAAAGGTCTGGATTCACCAAATGCAAAAACATGACCTGCAAAGAAATTGATCGACCTTGGCCTTCAGAAACTATACATGCAACATAACCAGACTTGAAAAGACTCTGTTTGTATATCAGTAGAGCCATAACTTCTTAATGGACACTCTAATAGAAACATGATTTTACACAGCTAAATACAAAAATGCATGATTGCACAGAGAAACTATGCATTACCGTGGCACAATTTTAGTGAAAGAAATCTTTAACTGCTTGTATTTGTTATGTTTTGAAAGATGCATTTAGTAAATGAGAATATGTCAAAGTATGATGTTGATAAATTTTTTTTTCTTTTAGATGAACTATAAGATCTAAATTAGTGTCAAGTTGTATAACTCATCAGGAAGGTAGGTTCTTTTATTTTCCTTCATCACAGCAGGACAGTCAATTTCCCATCACATCCGCCTCATCACACACCATTACTTACATTAGGGTGAAAACCGCAAAGAGTTCATACTATTACTTACCAAATTGAGAATCTGAGAACTCATGGATGCCTCCCCCAGACTGCCATTTAAAGATTTGACAACTGTCAGTTCCACAGATGAGTTATGGACAATGAAGAGATGCAAAGTTTTGAAGAAATGAAGTACCTTAACGGAGAAGTAGGCCCACACATTTGGCTTGCTTTTGAAATTTAATTCCTGAACAGGGCAACCATAACCTAGTTATCCTTAACTACCACAAAATAGAGGAGAAATTATATATGATTCAAAATCAAAACTCGGATGATCTAACCTGTACTTTCCCACTTGTAGGCTTGAATCCATCATCTGGGTCCTCACTTGTCACACGTACAGCGACACAGTGACCCTTTGGTCTCACAGATTCTGCCTCGTCAAAATTAAAAGGAGTAGCAACAACTGATGTTTTCCTCCAAGCATCATAACCAGCACCATGTTCCTTACCGTAAAATCTTCTAATTTCTATTTTGATAAAAATTGCACAGCAAGTCAAGCACAGAGATGATAAAAGATTCAAAAGTTAAATGTACCAGAAGAGCAGTTCACCTACCAGGGATTTGCCAAAGAGGGATCCCCATGCCAACCGCAACCTGGGCTGCTGGAAGATTTATTTCAGCAATCCATTCGGTGACAGGATGCTCAACCTGCAATTAGTACATCACAGTAAAGAAAAACATTAAAACTGCATCTCCGCCATACATTGTCTTAACTGAAAAAGCAGTGTGCAATGTAGTTGTAACAGACAGTGAATAGTATCTAGGAAGTAAGGCATATCAAATACCATAGATAAGTGAAGGATGCATATCTTACAGAAACTTTATAAGTCATAAATGATGCAATTGCAGTATTTAAAATTGCAAAAAGAATGGTTTCATATTATTCAGAAGACACCAAGCATGTATGTGCGACAGGCCGACAGCTACAAAAGTAAACCACATTAAGGAAACTGTAAGATCTGTACTTTCACTATCAAGGGTACCACTTATATCTGAAAAGCATTGAAGCAAACTACATAGTGTACATATAGGAGACTATGTTGGTGCAATGTACCTGTAGACGAGGATTGAGTTCTAGGAAATAGTACTCGCCAGTGTCCATACTGTACAAATATTCAACAGTGGCTGCTCCTACATAATTGACACATTTGGCCAACCTTCTAGCTGCCTGCTCTAGTTTCTTTACTGTCTCTATAGGTGCTACTGTTATTGGGCCCTCCTCAATAATCTGCTCAATGACATATGAAGAAAAAATAACAGTCAACACCAAACATGGTTAAAAATGCAGGAAAAAGAATTGTAAATACAAGCTTTCAGGAAACAAGTGGATATTGTCAGTAAGCATATTTAAACCACGCGCTGAAAAAACATTGAAGTTTATCAATTATCTAATAGGGCCCACCTTTTGGTGCCGCCTCTGAACACTGCAATCACGGCTATGCAATGCTGCAACATTGCCATGTTGATCACAAATTAACTGCACTTCTAAGTGTCGGCTCTGCAATAGATGAACAATAACCATTTGTAAGGCAAGAAGTCAAGCCTATATAAATACATTTTATTTATGTTTTCGATGTCAATGAAAGACTGACCTGTGATGCCACCTTCATTATAAATATGGGGGAGCCGGGAACTTCACCCTGGACTTGCTTGAACAGTGCCCTAACTTCATCATCGTTATGAACCTGAAAAAAAGGTCATAAGCTAGCCTCTTGGATAGATTTGTCGGAAAGTGGCAGTGCTTGGAAATGTATGTAAAGTTTTTAACTTGTCCTGATTCCAAGCATTTAATTTAACCAGAAATGTTTGACCAGACAGATCGCGAAAGGGAAGTTCAATGATGGAAGAAGCTATTTGGGTAAGGAATAGATAAGGAAAATAGGTGTAGTTGTTTCAGGTCGGTCAACTACATAACACCAAAAGCAAGCTCACCTTTCTTATTCCTTTCCCTCCACCACCCCAGGAGGCTTTAATCATTGCTGGATAACCCACAACATGACAACTGGAGATAGCTTCTTCGGTGGTAAAAACACAGGCTGCCCTGTATATCTCATCAGCGATTGTATCCAGGCAACTCTCAGCAGGAACTTTTACCTGGAGATAAAGATTGGTGTAAATAGATGAGGGAACATTTCAAACATAATTTTTGGAGGGTACAAAGAAAACAAATGCATACATGAGAGCCACTCCATGGAAGAGTTGGAACATCTGCAGCTTGAGCAAGCAATGACGAACCAATTTTATCTCCAAGAGCCGCCATAGATGTAGCTGGAGGGCCTAGAAATACGATTCCCTTTGCATTTAGCGCATCTGGCAGCTCAGGGTTCTCAGATGCATGTCCCCAACCAGGCCAAACTGCATCAACATGTGTGCTTTCTGCCATCTGAAGACAAACACAACATAATTATGTCCTACTCTACAAATATTACTGTCATTGCATGAATTTGATTTTTTTCTACATATGATTTTCTTAAAAAAAGAAAATAGAATTATATTTGTTGTATTAAAAAGCTAAGTACATATAAGGCCACCCAATGTCCTTTCTCCTCAATCTTCAATCTTAAACATTCTCAAATAAAGAAACAATACCAAGGGCAATGCTGCTATAACAAGATAGTCATTACCTCAACAATGAGCTGCACATTGGCATAGTTGTTATTGTTGGTCCCACCAGGTACTTCAACAAACTGGTCAGCTATTCGAATATGCTCTGCATTGATTCTCATGTCTTCGGGAGTAGCCATAGCCACCAATAATATACCCTTCTCTGTCCCGAAGGTTTCATAAGCCCATGTCCTGACACTTCTTATAAATTTGACAGCAGCCATTCCATTGTTTGCAATCAAAATACTATGAATTGGCTTTTTCCCCCCAAGAGCGTAACAAAACTCGTCAATTATGGATGCTGTGGAAGAATTTCTTGTCGGAATTGCTCCATTAATGTAGCCATTGTTGCGAGCTACAAAAGCCATCTTCAAACTTGTTTGGGTTCACAACGCTCCTTGATGAATTCCGACAATGAAGCTGGTGTAACCGTTAAACACGCTGATGAAATGAACAAACCCAAATTAAGAAACAGTAGTAGTCTCATTAGACATATAGCAAAATGCTTATGGGATATAATTTCGACAACAATTTATTAAGAACGAAATTTGCCCTCATCACCTAGAAGCTGATTTGAAATTCCACTAAATTTCTTCAGTCTTTGTTCCTCCTACCAAGCTACTCTTCCTGTAAAAGATCTAGTTCTAAACTAAAGAAATGCCTATTCCTACTAAACCAATCTTCTCTTAAAAAAGAGCTAAAATTGCAAGCTTGCTCTTTTCCTTCTAGCATCCAAAACCAATGTCATGCTATGACTGCAAAATTCTCTATAAGCCAACAACTGAATTGCACAATCACAAATATGAATTTCACAAGCCCAGAAATCACAAGTGAACTAAAAGAACACAAAAATGCATACCAATGAATCAATGGCACAACAGAAGCTTAGGCAATTGTTCAACTAAGAAAAAAAAACAAAGTTTTTTAGGCAGTTGTACATACCAATAGTGATTGAAATAGAAGACCAAAGAGCAAGTAACTCCAATAGGATTGAAGAGTCAAAAATCAAAGAGAGAGGGAAACAAAAAAAATATATAGTCCAAATGATTTTCCAATTTGAACAGCCTGCATCAACAGGGGACTAATGGAGTTGGTCAACAAAGCTAGCCACCATGATCAGTCACATTATTTAGAGCGTTTAACCAAACACATTAAAAAGAAAAGGAAAAAAAAGAAAATGCACACTACTATAGTCTATAGACTAAAGTTAGTTCAACTACACACTACCAAAAACCCACAAAACTACAAACTTGAAAATCAGCCAATAACAAAAAAAGAGCTAAAACAAGAACAAAAACCCAAATCAAATAGATAGAAAACTGAGCAATATACCTTGTTTACAGCAAATGGGCTGTTGGGTACTTGAATTTTCCCTCAAATGGGCAAATGGGCAGTTGGGTACTTGAATTTTCCACTCAATTGGGCATCTGGGCACTTGTAATTTGGGATCAAATGCTTGAAACTAGACCCTTATGATACTACTATGATACAAAAAAATGAGAATGATGAGAAGAATGATTTGGGTTTTTAGAGAGAGAAGAATAAGAAGAAGAAGAAGAAGAAGAAGTGAGGAGTCATTGAAAGAGGGGAAGTTGGGGTGAGGGAGGTTGGTTTGGTTTGAGGCGCAGCAATTGCATTGCATTTCATTGCATTTTCAATCTCTCTCTCTCTACCAAATTGTGTCTTCATGTATTAACGGCCCATTAATTTGGATCGTCACGTGGCACCTGCCAACCTCTCACCTCTCAGCTACCTCCTTCTCATTCTCATCAACCATCATCATTCAGTCATTCATTTCAGTGACAGAGAGAGATAGAGAGAGAGAGGAGAAGAAAACTCCCATTTTCCAGCAAGACCCATTTTGGTCCCCCTCTCTAAAATGACAACTTCTAGTCTTCTACTTTGTTTTTACCAAGTGCCTTGTAACAAGTACAAGGTTGTTCTTGGAAAATGAAGTGAAAATTTTTATTTGGAATTATCCTATTCTATATTTTCAGAAAGGGTAATACCCTTTGTGTAACTGTCTTCTAATCGTATACGATCCAATTTAGTGGTGACTTTCTGTAAGTTTGGGGCGGCTTTTATCGATATAGAGGTGACTTTTTATAACTTAGGGTGATATTTTCTTTTTACCCTAAGCTGTATAAACTCGCCCCTAAGTTGTTAAAAGTCGTCCTTAAGTTGCAAAAAGTCACCCTAGATTAGGTTGTCTAACGGTTGAGCAGTTGTACCCTAAGAATTTGCGTTTAATTAAATGCACAACAAAGATAAAGTACTCTAATTTTTGCACATCATACTTTTAAACTTAAGTGGTTGTTTGTGATGGTTGAAGGTGGGAATTTGTTATTCCGATAAAATTTTAGTACTTCCTAGTAATTGTAAATTTGAATTAAACCCAAGGTCATTTTTTTTGGCGAGTTTCGATGTTATCCTTATAAATTCTCCCTTTACTGCTACACTATATGCCTTAGGGACGGGATAGAAGTATTTAGGAAGATTAGTTACCAACCCCAAGTTGTTATGAAATGGTAATAAACTAGCTATAACAATAACTTCAAATTAAAAATTAGTACGAGTAGTTTCACAAAGTTAGTTGTTGTTATAATTTTACAAATTATTTAATAACTGAGAGATAAACATAGCTTTAGTTCCAAAGGGAACACTATTTTGTCTCCCATACTTTCAGATGGATGATGATTGGTGTTACTTGTAGAAATCTCACTAATTTTTTGAGACATCTATAAAATAATTAGTTGTCAAGATGAAAAGGACTTATGTTATCATCAAAGGTGTGACTTGGAGTTTTGAGAACTCATATACATTATGATCATGTGAAATATGGTATCATTATTCAATTAGTTGAAGTATCTATCCTATCCCATGGAAATCAAATTCTGTCAGGACATTTCCTAATTGGTCTCATCTTAGAAAAATTTTCGTTCTTTACGTTTTTTTTTTTTTTTTGGAATATTTTAGTCTTGTCCTATAGATTATTGGTATATGATTCCTATCTTAAAAGATTTTCCTTTTGTTGGTGAATTATGAAGGCATCACTAGCTGCATCGGAGTCTTAGGCCCAGTTCAGGTGAAATTATTGTTTGGTCTCGCAGATCAGGGTGGTTGCTAGTTGTCATTTTTGGTTTCGAAATTTTTTTAACTTTTTGTAGAAATTTAAAAGATGAAATTCTATATCCTTATAATTGTCTACTTAATTTTCAAAACTAAAAAGAAAAAAAAAAGTGATTTCCAAAAATAGGTTGTTAATGTTCAAAAAAATTAAAACTGACAACTCACAATCATCACAGACAGGGCGTAAATTTTCTATAGCTCCTCTTTATCAATATAAATAAATTTATCGCGAAAAATGAGTAATTAAATCTAGTTCATGGAGTTGGCGTGTCTTGAGTAGTGTTGACTGTGAGGTAGGTAGATGTAGACGACCAACTTCTTTGCTCTGTTTATATTTGGTTTACCTATTATGAGTCATTGAGTATGATGATGACCTAATTCATTTGTCCATATATATGCTCCATCTTCCACCCATTGTTTTGGTTTCTTCTATGGATTGGTAAACTATATTTGTAGCCGTCCATGAGTACGGTCAATAATTGGAAAGGTAAGAATTGATCAATTTCTCTATCAAAGTTAACAAGATTGATAAGAATTTTATATTGGAAAATAAAATTGACAAGAATTTTATATTGGAAATAAAATTGACAAGATTTTAAGGACGGAGAAAAATGAATTATTTGACACTACTTTGACTATTAAGGTTATTTGTCTCGTTCTATATACTCTCGTATTTGTGTTCTAGTAAATCTCAAATTTTTGTGTGTTTGTCATGTAAGTAAATTTATTAATTAATGAAAAAATATATAAAAAAAAGCACTAATGTGTCAAATGCATAGAGGTAGGGCTATCAAAAGTTGACACGATACGGCAACACAAGACGAACTGGACATGAATATAGCGGGTTAGTGTTGAGATTTTTTGACCCGTTTAATTCGAGTGACACACTTAATTAAATGGGATAGGTTAAGATTGAAATTTTCAACACGAAAGTGACTTGCTCCCTACACGTTTATTTATATACGTCAAATTTAAATTCAATTAACTTGAAGTAAGTAACTAATGTGATAGAATTTTAACTACTTTGAACAATTTAACAACTTGAAACTATTGAATGTACATAAAATATGGTTAGAACTCTTGATTTTTAGGTAAAGTTATATGTTTTTTCTTAATTTCAAACTAGTTCAAAAAATTAAAAAAGGGATAAATGGGTTAACAGATCATTAGCAGGTAACACAGTTATTAAGCAGGTCAGGTCAAGGTCAATGGTAAACGGGTTAGATTTGGGTCAAGAGATTATTGACACGTTTAACTTTGACACGTAGACGTACACGAACAGGAACACGACCCAACACGACCTGTTTGACAGCCCTACATATAAAAGCGGAATAGTAGATGAGACATATAGTGGGACAAATTACCATTATTTACTGCTACTTCGAGGACAAACGGAGCAATATACAATATTAACTTTAGACTATTTCTTACCCTCCATTCCGATACATATATAAGGTAATGGATTGAATTGATTCCAGTGTTCCTTATCTCAATCTAGAGATATGCTCATTTAGAAAAGTGGTGATATTGAGGCTGCTAAAGCTAACCTGCAGGGGTATGTTAGGGGAGGAAAGTTCTCTGTCGGTGCTGCTTATGACTCGATGAGAAGCAAACAACCCACTCTAGATAGAATGCAGAGCAAAGGCTTTCTATTTTCCCAACAGATGCCCTTTATGTCTTAGAGCTGAGGATAGCACCTCACATCTTTTCTTTAGCTACCCGATGGCTGCAGAGGTAGGTCTGGCAATCTATATTGAGCTGGAAGCCTAGGTATCAGCATGAGGGGGTGAACTTAAGGAGAGAAGCTGATTGGTTTGTAAGGCATATAAGGGGTAGAGACATCACAAAGAAATGTAAAAGGGCTGCCCTGATCACCACTGTAGCTGAGATTTGTGGTAAGAAAAAAACCTGCATCTTCAGAGATAAGAGGACATCTGTCACTCAAATTGTTAATGCCATCAAATTTGTTGTCTGTGTCAAGCTATACCACACAGATAATAATCTCTCAACTCTTATTGTGTAATTGCTTTCTATTATGTTTCTGTTGTAGTTAGTAATTTGTGTTTGTCATAGTTAGCTTGTTTACATGGTGAGGTATTACTTACAAGGGGTGTGAGAGGTATTACTTACAAGGGGTGTGAGTGTGACTACAGGCAAAATCCGCTGTATTGTATTTTATTAATGACACTGATATTTTACCCCGAATGAAGGAATAAGATAAGTAAACCTATTCGTTTAAAAAAAAATAAAAAATAAAAACTATAACTAATTTTTTATGTAATAGATTATACTATGAAAGGCAATACTTATTGTTTATAAAGTGATACATCTTGGTTAAAAATTAACATTACCAAACAAAAAAAAAATTAATTTTTTTTTTTTTTTTTTGCTAGGTAATTAGGAGAATTTCAATAAAGCTCAGCAAAAGTACATGAGTGTCTTCGGGGGGATACCCCCTGTCATTTTAACTACAATCTTTTCAAGCCACTGCTTGTTTTTCTCAATTGTTTTGCAAGGGAATATACCTTTAACTCTAATTGCCATCTCACTTTTTATCTGCTGAAGAATGAAATCAGGTTTGGAAACATTTTGTTTCCAAATTGATTCATTTCTAGCTCTCCAAATGTGGTACAAAAGGGCATTAAATGTGGCTGCAATGACCCTCCTCTGAAAGCTGTTGCCTCTGTACCTTCTTCTTAACCAGTCAAAGACTTGCCATTCTGTATAGTTGGTTCTGATCAGAAACCATTTGCAAATTGCCCTGAAGCATTCCTGACTCAGTTTACACTCAAAGAATAAGTGTTTAACTGTTTCTCTCTCATCACCACATAGAGGGCATCTGTCATATTGTGTGATCCCCATCTCCATGAGTCTGCCTCTGGTTTGTAGTCTATTAAGAACTGCCAGCCAGCTTATGAAGGAGTGTTTAGGTTGATTCACCCAATTCCACAC